>JABUQX010103390.1:0-23006 GCA_015478945.1 Trachelipus rathkii
AAGAAATATAGTCACCTGCTCCCTAGATGCATAACAAAAGACTATTTAGCTTGTATTTTCATTCCTTCCTTAATTTTCAACAATAATTCCCATTCGGAGAAGAAATAATAATTTTAAGATAATTCTATATTAAATATTAGATTGAGGTGTAGATTTTCTATAACTATAAATATATATAATATATATATATATAATATATTATATATATATATAATATATATATATCTATATATAATATAATATATATATAATATATAATTATAACTATATAAATAATATAATATTAATAATATAATACTATATATATATCTATATATATTCTCATTAATATATATATATTATATTATATTATATATATATATAGTATACTATAATCATATAATACTTATATGCTTAATTTACATACCTACTTATATAAAATAATGGCCTATTGTTTTATAATCGTTTATCTTGTAATTAATTAGAAAGCTAGAAACTAATTGCTGGAACGGGCAAAATCACTATTTTTATGAGAGAGAGAAAACACAGCTCAAACCGGTTCATGTATTATATGTACGTGTAGTTATAATTACTTACATAATGTTTATATATAAACAACACCACACTGTTTTATTAATTCTTATTGAGTATACTTATTTAACAATCTTAAGTCAGCCACAATTAAACGCAGTCTATTTCTCCCTCGCCGCGCGATATCTGAAGCCAAAGGGAAGAGAGGAAGACCACACGGCAGTCTCCGCCACACATCAGAGGCCAGTTACCCAAGTCTTCCGGGGCATCCCGCCAGGCAGCGCTAAACATTTACTCATTTTTGTAATAAAATTACAGGGTGCTATATTCATTATGTGTTCTATATAATAAGATCTACTTTAATGTGCTCATTATAACAGTAAGTTTTGCTGCACCAGTAGAAATAAAAAGATAAAATTAGAAAGACGCGCCAGCGAGAACGAAATGTAATGAACATGGCATTATCTTACATGCCCACATTGCAAACTGTTCTAAAATACTGCTTCGTCACATTCATTCATCTGCACCAGCATTCTAAGACTTCAACGAACCATCATTAAATTCTACACAGGTTCGTGCGGCCCCCCCCACTCCCTCCTATTTATGTATACAAAAAAGAAAAATATCCGAAACATTCTTGTGAAACACTATAAAAAATAAAAAAGATAAATTATAAAAAAATAAACATCAAACTATTTTTCTACTACACCTCCAATCCTTTATTAATTTCATTGTCACCCGAGGAGTGAGGGATTAATTCCTATGTTTATTTGATTTAATGGAACTCACTACTCGGTGCGTACATTTGTGGTCAACGCCAAAGGACATCACTTCATTACAACCTTTGATATTTAGATGATATAAAAAGGGCCGCCAAAGAAAATTATATAATAATATAAATTAATAATAATTAATAAATGACGCGGAGTGAATGAAAATGGCCTAGGATTATCCTAACCCAAGTGAAGAAGAATACTTTTAACTAGTGTTTAAGAAAGGTAAGTTTGAGGTTCAATTTATTGATAATGCTAAAAAAATGGATCACCTGGAAAAATAAAAGAGAAAATGGATCTATTTTCAAAAGGATAACGAAAAATGTCTTGCAGACAAAAAAAAAAAAAAAAAAAAAAAAAAAAAAAAAAAAAAAAAAAGTCATTTCGTAATAAAATCGCCGCGCATTTCAAAAAAAAAAAAAAAAAAAAAAAAAAAAAAAAGAATCTTCCACAAATTCGAACAGAAAGCTTTTCCTGCTATTTCATGAGGGAACGCTAGAGGAAAACTCCCCACATTGAGACTCAAAGCAAGTAAAACGCCTTTCTCTACAAATATCCAATCTTTAGTCAAGAAAACTAGAAGAATAAAACACAATTCGCTGAGTAAGATACTGTGTTCAACTCTCTCTGACTGGGCAGTACAAGAAAAATGGGGAAGGGAAAAATTAAAAGGATACCCCCAAGTTACCCTCCGGCCTGTAAAAAACATAAACAAAATATCGATAGGGAAGATTATTGAGTATGTGAATCAAAGACAATCTCCGAAGAGCCACAAAAATATTTCAATTTTCACACCTCTTATGAAGGACGAACTAAAGCTTCAAAAATTGACGTCTTAATTGTACGAACCTCCTTGTGATGGCGCAAAAAATCAAGGAAAGGCCTCGCCGCGCCAATGCTATTTTATTTTTTTAAGTAATAGTAAATTAATTCTTGTTTATATATTATTATGTTCATTAAAAAAAAATCAGTTAAATATGTATCTATATCGCCCGCGAGAGATGATGTGTATAGATAACTAATTGAATCAGATAGCCTATTTATTTTTTGTCTATTGATTTTTTTTTTTTAAACTTTTGTGTATATCTAAAATAAACGTTTACAATATGTAAGAAGTGAAGAATCCCATCTTCGGTAATCTGTATTCCCCCAAAAAGCGGCGAGGCGAAAGAAAGGTTATTGAAAATTAAATAAACAAAAACTTTAAGAAATGCTGTGTAGACGACTTTAAGAATACCGTTAATCATGTATAATAAGATTTCTTCTCGAGGAAGAAAATGCTACTTGTGTATTAGGAATATTAATTTGATATTTTAAAATGTCTTGTGTTAACATAATCCCATCCTAAATCAGTATCTAACGAAATAATAAATCTATGGAGGTATATTTTAAAAAAGAACCGAATTCCAACCTTTAAAAAAAAAATAATAATATATTGATATTTGACTTCTGTTATTCATGATAATAGATTAGGAATAAACTTTGTCTTTTAGTAAAAAATTAATAAAAAGTCATCATATAATTATGGCCAGTGAAGTTTAGTTTATGAAGAATGTACTGATCAAAAATATTTTATAATATTTTGCCGTTCTAAATTAATATTATTTTTCGAATTAATGTGAAATCATATTTTAAATTAGCTGAATAAAACGAGAAAAGATAACTTCGTGAAGGCATACCATTGGGAGGAGCTATGACTCTTGTTGTCCTCTGACTCATCGACGAGCAGCGTTGCTGGTCTAAAGGCCAGTCGATCGTAGGCTTTAAAAAAAAAAAAAAAAAAAAAAAAAAAAAAAAATAAGAATGACGAGGAGTACAACTTAAAAAGTAAAAAAAAACATTCTAAATAAATATTTGCCCCCACATTTAAAATTTTACTTTAAAATACTTGTTTAGAGAATGCAAGGCTGTTGCTTGATTCAACGGAAAGAATAATCACCCATACTGTACTAAGATATAGTATGATAAAAAATTGCCTATTTTAATCTTTATGTGTATTAATAAAGCTTAGAACTCTTGAGCAAAAAGCTATTCTATGAGAGGAGAAAGAGAAACACAGTTGCCAGAGCTTTGAAGATTTATGATTACGACTTCACAGTACTCACTTTTCCTATAAGGATAAACACACACAACTGTTTTTTTCTTCTTTGTTTATATTATTTTAAATTCTAATTCAGCCAAATAAGAGCTCTCTCTCTTCCTCCCGCGAATCTGAACCCAAGAACTAGTTTACCGATACTTCTGGCATCCCAGAGTCGACCAAGATGTCTCCGGCATCGTGAGACCAGCTAAATTTTAATTTCATTTTTCGTAATAAAATTAAAGGGTATTATATTCTGTTCTTATAATAAGAGCTTTTAAGTGTCATTTGATACACTAAGAAATTTCACCAGAATATAAAAAGATAAAACAATAGAAAAAGACGGGAGACGAGATACTAGTAGATGAACATTGCATGTAATATTACATTGCCCCACATATGCAAAATGTTCCAAAATTAATGAAGACATAATATGGGGATTTAAGTATTCAACGAAAACTATAATTTAAAGCGGGTCTGTATGGCGCCCAGTCCTGGTGTAATATGTATTGGTTCATCTCTATAATTATATATTATATTATTTTTTTTTCTTGATTTTTTTCGATAAACTTTTTACCCAGCTTTCAAAAAATAATCCCTGGGAAGAATCTTAGTAGATGGTGTACCCATATCCATACTCAGTCCTCTCTTGCTGTGTAAGAATATGACATAACAACTAAACGCATCATGCAGCCATAATCTGAGTTAATTAAAAGTTATAGATACTTTTAAAACCTATAACTAGCTTTTATTTATACTTGTTTAAAGAAAAATAAATACTATTAATTCAAACTTTCTTATAACAAAATTTATCATCCTTATCTAATTATTTTTAATATACTTATTATTATCACTATTATTATTTTTATTTATGAAAGATTTCATTTATTATTATAGATTTTATTAAGATTTAATGAATATAACTCATTCCATTACTCGTTAGCCAGAACTATAATATATATTAATATATTCAGATGGAGTAGAAGCAATTTACACGGTCCATCAGAGCATTTAGAAAGAGTTCCAAAATACAACATAATATATATTATATACTATATATTACTATATATATAAATATTATATATAATATAATTATATATATAATTATATATTAATTATATATAGTATATATATATATACATATATATTTATTATATATTATATATTATTATATTTATATATTATATATTTATATATATATATTAATGGTCAATATGACCCGACAGATGACTCATGTTCATCATATTTATTATAATATATATATACTAACTAACTGTATCTATTATACCACAAGCACTCCTACCATTAACATAAATAGCAATTCCTCACTCTGCAATAGCTTGTTTCCGTCATAAGCAAATAACACTATTTTATTTTGTATAACGATTTTCCACAAATCGTTCTCAGTGACTTCCGATAAGTACGATGACAACTTTTGTTATATATATGCCATAATCTAGCAGTTCCATGCATTCTGAGCTGATTTATATTTATTGAGCTCAGCATTAAATTAATAATTAACATACTTTTATAATTTATTTATTTGCTTATTATTTTTTTTACTTTACGCAGAAAATTAATTTTCATTTCTCATTTTCCCGTAGGGTACACATCGGATACTATGCTCACGGTAGGCTCAATGGCCTCACTCTGAATTATGCCTGAAATGAAACAGCTTGACAGTAAACGAGGAACACCACACTAATTATAAAAGGAGAATTAATTTGCTCCTTCGCTAGAGTACCTGAAATTGGAACGATATAGAAGAAAACTATACAGTAGTGACTCTAAATGCGTAAGTATAGCAAAATCTAAAGGATAGTATCTTAGAGGATAGTGACGTGCCTACCTGGTCAACGATATACATCACGGGAACTCTTAGTCAATAAGGGCAGATGACCAATAGATAGAAAGTAGATAATAAATAATAATATATATATGTATTATTATAATATATATATATATATATATATATATATATATTATCATACTATATAATATAATATATATTATTAATATATTAATATATTACGTTAATTATTATTAATAAATTATATATATATAATAATATATTAATACTAAATATTTTAAATTTTTTAAATAACATCTAAGATAAATTTGTGAGCAAATACGCGTAAGTCGTATATAAGGTCGTGAATGTCACATGGAACGGATAAACTCCGAGCAACCGTTGCTAACGCGATGACTTACAATTTGACTTGGCACCTAGTTACTAGATGTTTGACTTTTAAAGAATTCTATAACTAATTATATGAATTTCATAGTAAATATAATTACGTAAAAATGCATCAGTTGTTTATCCAGTCAATCATACAAGTAGCACAAGTTGAAACGATAGATCATATTTCGTTATTTCATGTAATAAAGAATTTGTGCTATACATCATATATTTAAATATATATTTAATTTAGCTCATCCTCAGAAAAGTTAAATATAATAATTTAAAAAGATTAAAATAATAATAACAAATCTAAAATAAAAATATCAACAAAATATAATATATATTATAGGCCCGAGAAAATTTTTTCGAGCTCCAACGAGAAGATGAAACGCTGTTACGGGTATAGTGATATATAAGAACATAATTGTTTAATTAATAAAATTACAAATTAATATAACATTCAGTATATAAACTTCTATATCATTCTGTGTATACATAAGTTAACAACTTATACAATTTAAAATATAGACTAGACAAGGATAATATAAATATAATTATGAAACTATAATATATAATATAAGTTTTATATAAGTATATATTAGTTATAAAATAGTGGTGATAATATATATTGAGGCTAGTATAGATATAACTATAATTTTTCTGATTGTATGTAACTCTCCACTTTTAGATTTAATTGACAGCTCTTTCTCTTGTTATCAAATTCATTTACATTTTTATCTATAATTAAGATTAATGTTATTTAAAGTAATCAATAAATTGAAAAACATTGGTGTATAAAAATTTACTATTCCACAATAAACATTATCCTTCTTATATTAAATACATAGCTATTTACTATATATATACTACATCTCTTATGTTTAGTACTATACTCATCGTTGTCATAAATTGTTGCCCCACTATATTGCCTAAATAATGACCGTATTACCAAGCTCCCTTATACTCTCTACATCTTCTAGTTTTCAGCAGCCGCCCATCTACAGTATGCTCGCGGTAATGCGGCTTTATCCCTTAATAATATTATTATTATCTTCTAGTCTTAACAGTTTCTATACATCCAATATATAATATTATATACATTACACTAATAATATATATACTACATCTTTAATTTTTTTAACTATTATAGCTTGAATCTTTATTAACAAATTTAATTGGTGCCTTAATAGCAAAACAATAGCTATTATTGTAGCCGTTCTCGTTTAATGTGTTGAAATTTTGTTAAAAACTAAATATGTTATCTCGGAATTTGCTCACTTTCGTTGAAATTCATTGTAATCCTTTAACTATATTATTGAAAAAAATCTCTATAATATATATATATAACATAATAATAAAATGTCCATTCAAACGAGCTTTGACCAATATATTCCTATTAATCATTACTTATCTTAGGATGATTAAAAAGCTCTCGAGGTTTGTTTTTTATATATATAACAGATATATATTTATATTCTTATTACAGCATCTTAATATTGACTATAATATAGTCGGAATTTTCATAATTTACGTTATAAGTATGTTGTGTTCGTGACTTTTTTATTTTATATACTGAGATATTTATGTTATAGATAAGTTTAGAACTAAATAATCGTATTATGATAATAAACATATATATATATATATTTATCTCATAAAAGAAAAATTTAGATTTTTTTCTACTTATTTCAATTTATTTATAACTATAAAAAATTATAAGGTAGGAACTTTAGTATATGATCCCCTATACTAGAATGATGATGAAAATTGTTTTAATTAAGTATACAACAACCTAATGGTTTAGTTTAAGCACGTTGTGAAAGTCTATCAGAACATCAAAATGCTTAGAACGCTATTTTAATATATAATTAATATATAATATAATTATATATTCTTATAAATTAATAATATTATAATACTATGATCCTGTAATTTATCTGGTAAGCGGGCTAATATTATCCTAATAGATAATATATATAATTTATAAATAAAATATACCAGAACATTCTTTCCTCACTTAAACAAAAGATATGACGATTATGTTTAAAATATATCGTTTGTATATTATATATTATTATTTATTATTATTAATTTTTATATTCTATTTATTATTTATATTATTATTATTTAAATTAATAATAATCTAATATCTTTTTAACTTATTATTTTTCATACTTTTTTATTCTTCAGTTAGTTGTATTAATTATCTCATTGTATTGATTGTGATGCTTTATCTAAACTCTTCTTAAAAATTATATAAGTATTAAAATAAAATTATTTAAAACCATATTTATTATTCGTTATTCAATTAGCTATAGTATTCTTATTGAATAACAATTATATTATTATAATATTAATATGATTACATTTACTATTTTATAGTTTTTTTCATTAAATATTATTATTTTATCTCTTTTTTATTAATATATTATTATTATAATTCTCATTATGTTTCATTTGATTATTTAAATTATTATTATTATTATTCCGAAGATTATGAAAGTATATATCCTATATTGGCGATTTTTTTTTATCTATATTATGATTTTGATAGTACATATTTATTTTTAAACTTATATTGAAATCTGTTATTTTCTTGACTTTATTATTATATAATTCATATTATTATATATTATTCATTATTATTATTATTTTTTATTTATTATTTTTATTAATTATTATTTTAAATTGCATATATGTATTCATTTGATTATATGTTAAAAATTTTTATTATTATTTATATTCATTTGTATTATTTTCAAAGCTTCGATTTATTATTATTATATATATTTCACTAAACATTATATTATTATTAATAATGTTAATTGTGATTATTATTAATTTAATTGTTAGATTCTTAAAATTATTATTTATTTATTTCATATTTCGTTAGATCATGAATTATCTCACTTGTATTCTAATTTATTATCAATATTAAATTTCTTAAATTAGTTTACATTATATTTATTACATGTATATTATTTATATTTTGCATATCTTTGATATTTGCATATCTTTTTTATTACTTATACTAAAAAAAGAATTCATTGTAATTGAATCTTAAAAGGATATAAAATATTAGCACAAAGTTTTTTGACTAGTTCATAAAATTTATATTTTGATTCAAATACTATCATCCATATCATAACGTTGCAACCAGTAAATCCTTCTCAGAATCTCTCTCATATCCATTATCTAGACTTTCACTGTATCTAT
This sequence comes from Trachelipus rathkii, assembly GCA_015478945.1. Classification (NCBI taxonomy): domain Eukaryota; kingdom Metazoa; phylum Arthropoda; class Malacostraca; order Isopoda; family Trachelipodidae; genus Trachelipus; species Trachelipus rathkii. The sequence continues at coordinate 8,762 of JABUQX010103390.1, forward strand.
TTAATTACTACTATTATGATTATTTACTATTTATTATTTTATGTATTTCATAATATATACATCTAGATCTCATAACGAATTATTGATTAATGTAAGATAGGAGTTATTGAATTCGATAAAATATTTTATAAATTAATATTTTATTTTATATTATTCTGAGCATTAATAATGTCTATTTATTATTATTATTATTATTTATTATATATTAATTATTATTATATTATAATATATTATTATTAATTCTATGTATTATATATAATATTATTATTATTATTTAACTATATTTTTAATTATTAAGTATATTATATATATTATTATATTATTTAAATTATTATTCTTATCTATTAATATTTATTCTACGCGTTCGATTTGAAATATTTTCCAATAAGGCTTGTTCATCAAAATGATGAACATTATTATTAGATTTAATGACTTTTATATTCAAGACAAATAGTCTTATTAAATTGTATGCTTATATATATTGTGTTAAAGTTATATATATAATATGTATTAATAATAAATGTAATAATTACATATTATAACTAATCTTATTTCTATCCTAATTATTATAAATATTAATATTATTTATATATATATATATTAAATAAAGTTAATTCATTCACAATTCTTTGAATTTAATATTAAAAGAGTCGTTAACACTTTAGTTTTCTAGCTCAAATTTTGAATAATGTATAATTGTAATTAATTTATTAGTTTTTCTATCACTTCAACTTTATTAATCCTTATACTTAAGACTAAAAAAAAATTAAAATAATTTTAATTTTATTATTATTTATTATTATATTAATTGTTTTTTATTACTTTTTTTTAAGTCTAGCTACTTTTTTCTTTTTGTAAATTACAATTAATTTAAAATGCTTTTCCTTAATCTATTTTCAAACTCTTCCGGAAGATTTTAGCATATAATTAATTTTAATTATTTCTCATATGTAGCTTTAATTGACTTTAAAATTATTGTTTTAATTATTTTTAATGAAAATTTTAATGTTTGTTATAAATGTTAAAAATGATAACACTAATTTAAAATATTTTACATAAGTTGGAATCTATTTATCTCTAAAGTGTTAGATCAAAAATGACTTAAACTAAAATAATATTAAATAAATATTCTCTCAACTGCTCTATCAGGCTTTAACGGTCGGCATCTTTTATATGATTTATACGAATTATTAAGTAAATTTATATAATAATTAAACAAGCATAGACTAATATATTATATAATTATTAATATAATATATTATATTTAATTATTATTATTATTAGATTATTTAATTCTATATATTATATATTAAATTAATATATTGTTAAATTTTATTTAATATATATAATATTAAATTTAAATAGTTATTTATTTGTAGAAAAATATAGATCTGATGTGTTATATTATGTCTTATGATTAATTATATTATTATATATAATTTATTATTATTATTATTATTTTATTATTAATTATTTTATATACATATTTAATTATTATTATATTAATTATATTATTATTTTTATTATTATTGTTATTATTATTTCAGAATATATTACATATTATTATTATATATTGTATTATTTTAGATTATACTCATATAAACATTTTTGTATGATTATCTTTCAAACCGTATATTAAATTAACGTTATTAATGAAATCTTATTTATTTTCTTAATAATTCAAAATTTTTAATATCTTGAAAAAATATTATTCATTAGATTAATTCTTACTATTCGTGATTCTATTAAATTATTATAATAATATTATTATATATTCATTTATAATTAATTATTATTTATATATTATATTATTGTTACTTGTATAAATGTTATTCCTTATTTTATTTATTATCATAAATATATTTTATTTCTTATTATAATTATTTTTTATTATTTATTACATTACTTTAATAATTTAATTATTCATTTTTTTAATTATTATAATTATATTTAATTATTATTTATGTATTTTTGATTTCTAATATATATATTATTAAATATATCACATACATAATGTTCTCTGCACTACTCATCTTGTACCACAGCTGCATATTCAGGAATATATCCTTCATCTACATTATAACCGTTTAATACCATCGTCGAGGTATGTATTTATTCTTATTATTATTATTAGTGTGATTCCTGTCTACTACTACCGCGTCAGCTACTATTACCACTACCAAAGCAAATAAGAATGATGGGACATTAAGTAATATTAAGGAATACCTTTCTAATAATAACAACCAATATATAATTGCTACCTGACTATTCTACCTATTCCTGACTACTTCTACCAAACCTAAACTACTATTAATACTACCAATACAACTAAAAATGACTAGGCATTTTAGTAATATAATTCTAGTATGAAAAATACCAATAATAACAACCATTATTATTGGTGTCTCCTATTACTCAAACTTTTCTTAGGTATTACTAATATTACCAAACTACTATTAATACTACCAATACAACTAAAAATGACTAGGCATTTCAGCAATATAATTCTAGTATTAAAATAATGATAATAACAATAATTGTTATTGATATCTATACTATTCGGACAATTCTTAGCTATTACTAATATTACCAAACTACCATTAATACTACCAGAGCAACTAAAAAATGACGAGACATTTAGTAATATCTTTCTAATAATTGGTTAAGTTGATTGATGGATCTGCTCTGATAAGCCATTTTCCTTCTCACCCCTGTTCCAAAAAAATAAAAAAATTTCTCAAAAAATCATAATTTATTCTCTCTGTCTCTGTCACACCGTCGCACACGGTCTCATCTAAAAAGCTCACATACCATCACCAGAGATTTCTCTCATTGCCAATGACCCAAAAAATAGCTAAACTCTTACATCCTCTTTTTCTCTTAGACTTGTGGATCTGCGCCCTCTAACACCTACAATTTTTTCATATCTTTCCGAGTCTTTCTCCCGCGTCCAAATATCTAAACCATTATATTCCTTTGTTCATATTTCAATTACGTAGCTCTTGCAAGTACTTATCTTCACCAGCACTCTCTCGCTATAGTCAACGAGATCATCCTCTCCTCGTATATACCTAATACTAGTCGTCATCACAATCTCCATGGCCCCTAGACAGGGCTTCGTCCTTCCATATTTTGAAACTAGTCATTAAATGAAAGTTATAGTTAGGTCGGTGAACAACCAATTAAGAATTCGGGAAAAACTGTGGAAAAAAATAATTTAGAATGTTTGCAATTCATTAAAAATTACAAGAAATTTCCTAAACTTAAAAGATTCCTTTTTGAAATTTTTTTAAAAACTAACAAATCCTATTAATATAAAATTTGAAGAAATAAATATTTCTGTTTTTAAAAAACTATATTTTGGTATTAAAAAGGGTACCAATTTTGGTGGGGTTTTGCAATTTATATTTATAAATTTTACTGCCTTTGATAAATTTGTGGATTCAATTTTTTTTTTGGGCGCCCTCAAATTTTTTTGGTTAATGATCTGGGTAAGATGTCCGTTGCAAAAATTCGTTATGTCCTAATATTTGAAAGCTGTGACACCTACCGGGGCTGTGAAATCGTTTTCTCCGTCTTAAAGAATATAAATACCTCTCCAGGGACTAAGGTAAATACGCGGTTGCTCTTAAATTGTCTTTGTATGTATATTTTTATTTATTCTTCCCACACTCCCGTACTCCGTCTCCCATTTAGATCATATGTGGCCCACGATTTAATGGGAAAAGTTCGGAAAGTTGGCAAAAAATAAAAAGGAACTTAAGACGTTATAACATCCAGAGGTGGACCCACCGAATCTAGTAACACCACCATCGCCCAAGCCCCAACTCTAAAATGCCATGGATTGGGGGGGTGGGATTTAAAGGAGGGGAACCTACTCTTCCCTCTTCTCTCTCTTTTATCATCCCATGTATGATTGAAGACGTTTGAAGAGTGCTTCCAACCACACCTGCAATACTAGACGGATATAGTTATATATATATATATATTAATACTATATATAATATTTATATAATATAGTGGCGGGTGGAAGGGTTCTGCTACTTGCCGGGTTTCCAGTTTTAGAGTATATGAAGAAATGAGGGGGTGGGTTATGCTAGATGTTAGATGTTAACATAGAACGTATGAAAATCTGGGGAGCTCGGGGCCCAACCGATATATCATACTATTATACAAATACATATATATATTATTAATATATATTATATATTCTTATTATTTATATAATATTATATATATATTATATATATATTTTATATATCATTAATACATATTTATTATATTATATTATTATATACTATATATATTTATTTATTAATATATATAATATATTATATATTATAATATATATAATATATAATAATAATATAGTAATATATAATAATTAGTATTATTATTTCAGCTTGGTTTTTAGAATTCCAATTTCTTCTTTTCCGATTTTTCCACACTCGGCCGAAGGGTCCCCAAATGTGGGGCTATTGTGATAAATGGATAAATAGTAGCCGACCTTTGGAGTTTTTAGCTCCTATTCGGACATGCTTAACCCAGCTGCGGCACACAATGGGCGCTAAAGGTTATGGAAAAAATCAAGTTTTCCCGCAAAAATCACAGTTTTTGTTCCGGCCACCCGGTTTATCGTCCCGGAGACTACAGTTTTTAGGGCTGTTTTCTTTAGGTTTAGATCATTTTGAAAGATTATTTTATATTGTTATTATTTAAATGATTTAACTTCACTGTTTTATTACTTAACAAAACAAACTTCAATTTTAGGTTATAGCTTTCAGTCCTTGAGGTGCTGGGGCCATCCCCATATCTACGATGAACCCTTATGAATTCGTTGTAAGTATCAGAAAGATTTTTTTTTGGTTGTACCTATTTATCTTTGGTTTTTATTCTTGACCCTGTAAAAAGGGCATGATAGAAAGGATAAACTTGTTGTTCTTCAGTAAACAATTCTTCAATTGACTTGAGGGAAATGAACTATAATTCTCTACACGGAATTGTCCATCACAATAAATGGAAATGTATAAGAAAAACTTAGGTGCAAAACAAATATCAATTATTTCATTTATGTAAGTAGTTTAACTTAATGGGCAAGGGTACGAAGACAATAGGGTGGCTTCGGGATTCGTCGGGGATACAACGCGCGGACATCTGGCTCCACCCCTGAAAGGGCACATACTGCGCCTTTCTGTTTGCTCTCATCGGTTTGTGGTTCACATTATTATAATCTTGGTATACAATTTTGACCCTTTTTTTTTTTCTCTGTCTGGCTTGTTAAACTCCATTTTACAAAAAACCTTAATTTCCTCCGACTATCTTTTTGGCTTGTTAAATAGTGTTGGATTTTTCAAGCCCAGGTGGTTCTTGATAGCCGGGGATGAAAAAAAGGGCCAATCTCTGTTTCTGGAAGCACAAAATAATCAAGATCAATATTATCTACCTGGAATAATTTTCTGGCCAGCCTTCATGCCGGATTGAATTTTTTATTAATTCTATTGTAATCCATCAAAGTTCCCAAAATCATATATATGCAAAGCCCTAATTTTGGCGGGGCCATTTTTCTTTTTTTACAATTTTTTTGGGAAAACCTTTTATTCAAACAGAAACCCAGCAGTTCTGGGTTTAAATACCACAGGTGATTTAAATATTACCTAGAGCTTTTTCTGAGATATCTTGGAGTCTATCCGACCGGTATTTAATAATGTTTCTTAATAAATTTTTAAATCTTCATAAAGGAGGAGGGCCCATCACTGCGGGCATTAGGTTTGCCGAAACTTACTTTTGCCAACAAATAACGGGTTATTAAAAATAAACGATGCCATCATTGGTCTTTAAAATCTCCATCAGACCAAATTATTGTGTTTTTCTCTTTCTAAATGGATTTTTTCCTAGGAATAGATGGCTTTGCCATCCCATCCGTTTTTTTCCGGTTGCTTAAATAACGGGCTAAATTGAACGGAGGGTCGTTCTTCGTCGGACCTGCAGATTCGAGAATATGCAACGTGACCCATGTTTGACAATAAAATGGTTTTTCGAACCCATGATGGAATAGTTTGCCATGGAATTCCTTTTGAAAGACGTTATTAACAGGCTTCCCTGGAAACAAACGAGATATGATAAATAGCGATCGGTGATAGGTGAGGGTTGATAGTTAAATTAAAGACAATTTAGACCTGGCACAGTCTGACTATAAAATCCATTTTTATACATTCTCATATTTCCAATCTCAGCAACAAATGTCGGGGCAGTACCCATTAACAAGGTGAAGATTCCACCAAGATATACAGCAAATGCGGAGAAACGTTATCAGGGCAGATGGGATAAAGCAATGATGAGTGATTACTGCTGGTTTCTGACTGAGAAGAGAAGACACTTCAGAACATAACAGAAAAAGTAGTTATCGAAAGTTCAATGTGGCAGACCAAATCAAGATTCAGGAAAATTAAGAAACGGGAGTAAATATTAATCATTTTTTATGTGGTTATGCATTAATACATAACACTTGTTTATTCCTAGCACTATCATAGACTCTGTAAATTGGACTTATTACACACACTAATTAATATTATTATTCCACGTTTGAATTGAGTTAATAATATAATGCATGTGTACAACATACGCATATTTGAGGTCATTATAACTTAACTTTGGAGCTTGTAACTCAACAGCTATACGTGATACAAGAATTCTAAAATATTTTCGGAAAACTTGCATGAAAAATTCGTATAGTTTCACCTAATTTTATTTCAGCTTTACGCGCATAAATTTCCAATTGTGCCATAGGAAAGTGATACAATGGGCAGTAAAATAAGGAATTGTACCGCAGAGCACTTTAAAAGTGAAATGAAATTGACCTATAGAGCGTTGAGCGTTGAAAAATCGTTACACCAAACCTGCGTAAGAGCTATTTTTTGATTCGAAATGCGATACCGGAAGGTTATAACTTTTATCGCACGCGAGCATGCACATCACACACACTCGTAGTAGTGTGAGGTTGAGCAACTCACCAGCGTCACTTTTTCTGCCGTATATATATCTACCGGGTAGACGTTATTCGTAATTCGCCCTAAAAATATAGCCTTAGAATACTATGAGGTACGTACCTCGTCGTAGAACAAGGTTACGTGTTCGTGGAGTCCTAGGAGAGGGTGTTCCTCACATCATAAAATAAGAAATGATCGTAGCCAAGGCTGATTTGGAGAAAGGAATTCGGAGGTCGGTAGCCAGGAGAACTTGCAGATTAGGGATTACGGAGCGGCACCCTGAGCCAGAGAAGGAAGGAGTCCGGAGAAGGAGTTGGAGGTCATAAGATTTGACGTTGACTAACGTGCACCGGTCTGGAGCCGTACGGTTCTGAATTTATTAAATATTCGTTTGCATCATATTGTTTTAAATTCTAAGGAGGAGTTTTTAATATGTTTTTGAGGTGGTAGAAAATCGAATAGTGTGGGTGTAGTAAGTGTCAGGTAAATGGTGGTCCCTGGTGGACCCCTCGGCAGAAGGGCTATTCCAGAAAGGACCAAAAACAGAAGAAATCAACGAGAGCAGGCAAAACAGAGAAGGATGAGAGGTAAGGAGAAGGATAGGAAGCATGAAGGCTAAAGGAAGGCGATGAGAAGCGCACCAGAGTTGGTACCCTCGCTATCGGTGCATCGGTGCTGGATCGCGGATGCGGCTGTCGAGGTGTGTAGAACAATTCGATCTCAGTCTCTAAGTACTGACATCTTCTATTTCAAAACTCGTATTCGGTCCACCTGGTTAACTATCTTTTTGTTTGGCTTTTTTTTATATTCATGTTTTTTCATAAATAACATATATTTTTTGTTGTAATTTAAATTTTGTAATATATTTTAAATTTTATTATATTATTATTTATTCTTAATTTTTTTGTTTTATGCTGCTTAAAATTTTGTGTTTTTTACTCCTAAAAAATAGTAGTTTTTTTTTAATGTTTGAATAAACCATGTAGATTGCGATTTTAATCACCCTAAAGCAGTAAATCAGTAATATCAGTAATCGTAAATCAAACCACCCTCTACCCTCCTATCCATCCATCCACCCGTGATTTAATTGATTCATATCATATTTTTTACTAATATTTTTTCCGGTTTTACATGCCTAAAGCAGTAAATCATAAATCAGTAAATAAACCACCCTTCCCTCCCCTCCTCATACCCATTCTGTGATCTATTGATCTTGATCTATTGATTCAATCATATTTTGTATAATACCTAACACAAACCTTTATCTTTTCATGTTTATAACGTAAAAATTTTTCCTTTTACATACCTAAAGCAGCAAATCAGTAAAATCAGTTAATCAAACGATCCATCTATTTGCATATATCTGTTGCCGTTGTATAACAACACACAATTTTTTATTCTTTTTAATGGCTTATATCTTAAAAAATTTGCGTTTTTTACATATCCCTAAACAGGCAGCGAAATGCAGTGAGATCAAACCTACCTTCCCTCCCAAATCTCCCTCCCCTCCATCCCCCTTAATATGTACTCTATTGTTTTCAATGTCTTAATTTCTAGTATCATTTTGGATAAACAATATCATAAAAAACATTCTATATACCTGATCACCCGATATAATGCTACGTAACAAAGCTTTCACTCATAAAAAAGCTAACATAGCAATCACCTGAACTAAAGAATATAATGATCAACGACAAACCTAACACACCTTAAGCATCGTATAAACTGTTAACTATTAACAAAGGTTCCACACATGTGATGATGTAGTAAAGTAACATAACAGTAGCATACAAAACGGTTAGGTAATCTCGTGTTCTCATCTCTGTTCGAACTATATCTCATAAACATACTAATGTTATTGTTTTCATTAACATGGTGTAATACTTAAGCCAGAAAGGATGTTATCATAACCTTGTCTAATTATCATATTGCTGCACACCGAAATATACTGCTACAGATAACACAGTTTCACATTATAGTAGGCTTGCGTAGCATCACTCTGACCTCTAAGAAATAATGCACAAGCGACAAATCTAACACACCTTTAACACGAATAAACCGGTTAAAATTAACAAAGTTCATACTTAACAACAGTAAGTAACTAACATACAATACAAAAACGTAACCTATTCCACTTTTCCAGCATATATCTAACATATCCATGTTAATCTTACATTAACATTGTAATATTTAAAAAAAAAATTATCATAACCTTGGTCTAATTTAATCATACTGAATCAACGAATATATACATTAGTGACAATTCATACATTAATAAGCCCTGATGGGGAACGTCTGAGAGGAGAAATAATGTAAACGACAAACCTAACACACATTTACACAAGGGAATAACTACCAAATATTAATTACAGAGTTCCATACTTAACAAACAGTAAAGACGATAACTAACACAGCGTTTCAAAACGTACCTATTCACAATCTTTTGATTCAAGCACTATCATTCTAACATATCATGGTAATTTTTACATTAACTCGTAATATATTATAACCAAATTTTCATAACCTGTCCTAATTATCATACAGCCCTGGTGCCAAACCTACAGTTTTGTCTATAGTAAAAGCTTAAAAAATTTGTTATAACTTGTTAATGTCGGCAGTTATTCACGCTTAATGTATGTCAGGTATGTTATGGTACTATATTTTCTTTGAATATCGGAAATAAAATGATAGAGTTTGATTTTCATTGACTGTTATGTTTCTTTGGTTATTTTATGGATGTTTTTAGTTAGTAAATAAAGTGAATGTCCAATGTTTTAGTTCTATAGCTCAAAATGATTTTTATATATGATATGGCAAGACATCTATGTGACAAAGAAGTATCAATAATAGTATTCAAGGTCTGAGTCTCACCTTTGTGAGGTAGCTTTGGTCACTTTTGTTTTAAAGCGAATTTTTTTAGATAATTACTGACTAGCTAACTGAATGATAAAGTTGTTGAAAATCTGGGTAAGGTTGAGTTTTGCATATGTTACATGCAGGGTTAGGTTGAGGGAACTTTATTCGCATAAGCTCTCAAAAGTTAGTTGGTTCTTATATCGTAGTTCAAATGTTAGTACCCTACTTGTAGGTTTATCTGCCATTATAAGTGTTGATATTTTAAGCTATGTTTTAATTTCTGTTACGCTTTTGTTAAATATTTTAAGTAAATGTGAAATTAAAAACATAGATACAGAGTGGTGAGAAGAGAAAAGATCCGTAATAGATTTGTGTTACCTGTTGATCGATCGAATTATAAAAGTAGGCTCTTGGTGGTTAGTTTTTTGCTGGCAAGTGTTAGATTTTGCCAGATTTTGCTAATGCTAGTTTATTCTCGTTAATATGATGTTATCTTTGATGTGCAGTGAGACTTCTAATGAAAGGTAGTAATCATCCATGTTTCATAGGTCACTCACTATAGATTAGGTCACTTTAGAGGTAAGGATTTTTTTAGAAATAGAGCTATTAAAAGCTGTTGAGCAAGTTGGAACGTGTTGTCATTGAGACTTTAAAGATTGAGTTTTTTTTTTCCTGTAGCTTTACTTAACCTTTGATAGTAGGGAACTTTGTGAAATGTTTAGGCAGATTATTCGATGGACTGAGGTATGGTGGGTTTGTTTGTTGCACATTTATAGGCTCTTCAGTTCAGGGCATTCATCATTATGTTAGCTTTATGTTGACGTAAAAACTTTGTTACTTTAGCAATATTCGTTGGTACCGTAACTAACGAGTAATTACGGATTCACAGGATTTAAATAAATTTTCTGTTAAATATTACATAATTTTAAGTAAGAAATAACGAGATGGATTTGTTATATGATATATTTAAAAATTGAGTGAGAATAGGGTTACTGATCTGCATAGCAAATACGTTATTTTACTTTATACTGTTGTTTCAACGTTATGGAATCTTTGTGAGTTAAAATGTTGGGCTGTTCATATTTCGTGCGAAAGGTACTGGTTAGGTTTGTCGTTGTACATTTATATTCTTTGTTCACGTTATTGCAATGTTAGCTTATTCGATGTTAAAACTTTGTTTACCATTAGCTATATTATTCCGTTGGTCGTATACTTCGAACTTATTCTTTTATGTATTGCTTTATCACCAAAATAGAACATCTGAAATAATGACTTAGAGATCATAATGGTTCAATAGACTCAATAGAATCATGGAAGGGTGGGATCGGATGATGGTAGTCGGAGCGGGACAAGGTGATTTGAATTTACTGATTTATTGATTTACTAACGCTTTTATATAATCAGTCAATATCTATTACACTTTAATATTTTTATTGCTATGGATTTATGGAATAAGAACTTATCGTTATTGTTGATATTGTTTGGATAAAACTTTTAATAATGGTGCTCTTGGCCCAATATTCGTTCTGGGGGATTATGATCGTTATGTTAAGGTGTATAATGAGAATTTTGTTAAATACTTTAACTATGTTAATGTAAAAACTTTGCTACGTTAGAATATATATTCGTTGGTCTGTTATTGATAATTAGACGGGGTTATTATACATTTTGTAAAATATTAACACAGGGTTGGGGGTGGTTTTCCCTGCTTCAATGATAAAATAAACACATTGATATGTTAAGATCATGCTATAAAAAATTATAGGTTTTAATGGCGTGTTCTGCTACGCTGTGCTTAATGATACTCTATCATACAGAAAGTAAGTCCTTCTACTTTACTTAAAATAAATGATTTTCTGATTCTCAGGCAAGGTGTATTAGGTTTTGTTCGTTTGTAACACTTATATTCACTACTCTTTCAGATATGCTATGTAAACTTTATTAAATGTAAAAGACTTTTGTTTACGTTAGGCGATGTATTCGCTTGATCAGCTCACCTGCATCAATTAGACTAGGGTTTATCGATTAATGTTTGTTGCAAATATTTACATGTAATGTTCAAATTAACATTAGATAACATGTTAGGAGATATGCGTGTTGAAAAGTGTGGGAAGTAGGGTGTGACACTTTTTGGTATGCTAAATGTTAGTTACTTGACTGTTCTCTAGCAGTTTATTCCTTGCTTAAGGAGTGTTAAGGTTTGTACGTTTAGGTGATTAATATTTGGGTTAGTTAGGTTTATGCTATGTAATGTCTTTAATAATGTAAAACTTTCGTTACGTGAAGCATATATCGTTTTGAGCGAGGTGTGAGTAATTTTGACAAGGTTACCTGATAAAATTTGAGTTTAAATATCACTATGCTTCCTGTTAACACACCATTAAACATTGAAATATTGTTAGAAAGATATGTTCGAACAAAGTCGTGAAAAAAAGGTTACGTTTTTGTATGCTATTGTTAGTTACTTTACTCTTGTAAGGTAAGAATGGATAATTTGTTAATTTTTATAACAGTTCTATTCGTGCTTAAGGTTGTTAGGTTTGACGTTGTACATTAATTTGTTAGTTCAGGGTGGATCGCTATTGCTTTAGGCTGTTTATTAGAGTGTGGAAAGACTTTGTTACGCTTTAGCACTATATTCGTTGATCAACTGTATAAAAGCAACCTATGTTTTTTAATGTATGTTTATCCCAAAGATGATACTAATGTGATTTAACAATAGATCAATAGATCATGTAAAAGGGGGTGGAGGGGAGTTGGGTAAGGGAAGGTGTTTGATTTCTGATTTACTGATTTACTGATTTTCTGCTTTAAAGTGTATGTAAAAAAACGCAATTTTTTTACGTTTAACCTAACACAATAAAAAGAATAAGTAAAATTTGTGTTATGTTATACAAAAATATTTTGTTCTCGTTACCATCTTTCCACACGAAACACCCTCCACTCAATTTGGCCAACCGGTTTTCGAACATTTTCTTTTGTAGAAGGGGTTTTGGTAATGGGCCTTTTGTATCCCAGTTGGCCAAACGCACCTACAGGGGGGTCTGAAGTTTATCTTTTAAAAACCGGTTCTTAAAATTAATTCTTTGCTATTCTAAGATTTCTCTCACGGTTCTTAATGGGCTCTTCTTTTCTTTAACCTTTAAATACTAATTTTCTTATTTTTAATCTACAATTTAGGGCTTCAGGCAGTGGCTTAATATATAATTCCTCTGCCGCTTTTCTTCTTCTGGGTCCGGAAAATATTGCACCTATTTAGCCAAAATTTTGTCTTTTAGAGTTTTTTTTCCAATAATTGGTTTTCCATTACTCTTTAGTACAAAACTCCATTCTTTTTTCTCTTAATTTTAGGACTTTTCCTTTTTTCATCATAACCTCGATCCATAGAATTCCTGAAGGACCTTGGGAATTTCCCAGGGTCATTGGGGTTTTCCCCGGCGGGTTTTGTCTCCTTTTTCTCCAAGTCACTGCCCGCTGGAGTCCAGTTGTTTCCTTTTCCAGACATTATTCTCAGGGGGGCTTAGAGAAGAAAAATTGGGGGGGGCCGCAACATAATATATACATAATTGACAACGTTTAAAGGATAAAGAAATATTTGTCACTGTTTGCTTTTTCAGCCAATTTTAGTCTTATAGTTCGCTTCTACTGATTAGTTCAAAAATATTCCCGGAAATATAACCAAATCTTAGTTTGTGTTTTAAAATATCAATCTCTCATTTGGTGGGAATGTATTGGGTAATTTGATAAAATAGATAAGTTTCTTGGAAAAAAATGAAAAATTCAGAAGGAAATATTATAATTAATAAATATAATATGGAGTATAATGACTTTTCAAATAAGGAAATAGATCCTTGGTAACATTAAATTTTTTTAATGTTATCTTATATATTATTATATATATATGAAATTATATTATATATATATTATATATATATTATTTATTATATATATATTATATATATTATATAGATATAATATATTGTATAATAATATTATTAATAGTATTAATATAATATATATTATATATATATATTATAATATATATTTATATATATATAGTATTATTATATTAATATATATAATATGTTGTTATATATAACTATATATATATATATAATAAGTATAACTTTAATATATATTATTATATATATATATATATATATAATATAATAATATATATTATTATTATTATAATAATATTAATATAATATAATATATTAGTATATGTTATATAATCATATATATATATGATATTATAATAGATATATATATAAAGTTTATTATAATAATATTATAATTATATAATATATATATTAATAATTAATTATATAACACTTCCTAGGGGCCCGTAGCCCCCCGAACCGCCCCTAGTATTAGGTAGTTTAGGGGATTAAAAGATGTAT
>JABUQX010103391.1:0-12500 GCA_015478945.1 Trachelipus rathkii
AGAATTCTGGGAGAAAGAAATTAGAGGGTTGGAAGAAACTATGTTCGCAGCCAGGAAGGTAGAAAAAGGTAAAAATGAAATATATGGAGGAGCGCATAATGAAATGCAAAAATGTCACAGTCAATAGATCCTAATCCAGTGGGGAAACATGATAAAGAAGTTTCTATGCTCCTTCAAAAATTAAGAAAAGATGGCGATTGATATAACATCATTTGGGGAAAAAAAGTTTTATCGATAATACACTGTTGGGACGAGTAGGGTTGCAATTCTGGAAGGATTAAGTGGCGAAAGGTGGAAAAGAATTAGATGGGAAGTTGGTAGGAGGTATGTCTTTTTTGAACACGGTTTATCTAATGAAATTATAATTGGATATGCGGCGAGCTTTAGAGGGAGTTGAATTTGAGGAGACTTGCAAGGAAATGGAATGTGTGTATTTGATTCAGGGTGGCATTCAGAAGTAATTGCAATGGAATCATTGAGAGGAATCATAGGTCAATCAAAAGGATTTGGAGGGAGGTCGAACATAAGTTGAGATCGAGGCCGGTGTTTGTAAACTCATAGCCAAGGGTACAGGAATGAAGGGTCGAGTTGCCCATTGTTCGATAAAATACATATGAATGGAGTTTCGGATATAAGGATGTTCCGCGGAAGGAAGCAGTTTGATGGAGAAGGTTAAATAAGTGAAATTGTTTGTCGAGAAGAGGTATGGGTTTGAAGCCAAATGGAGCTAGGTGTTTTTCGAGTTGGGATAGGGGAAACAGAATTTTCAAAATGGTTGTCAAGGAGAAAAATTGAAGTTGACGGATGCGAGACATATTTTGGATGTTCTGAAAGTCAGTATTGATGTTCATCTTTTAGAATGAACCAATCAGTGGGGCAGTTAGGGATTTTGATTGTATTTATTCATGTAGTAGTCGCATTTAATTATATGTCTATGTTTATTTCTTTTATGAGGGAGAGATTATAAGATAACTATCAAACTTGAATGTTGATTTATTTATTCCTACATGTATAAAAAATTCTTTTCTTTGCTCTATTTAACAGGACAAAATAAATATGGGATCAACTTCCCTTATATTAAATGTGTGTAGCTACGATCAATAGACACTAAAGCCAATTCTGTTAGTCTTTCCTCTCCTGTATAATTCAGAAAGTATGTTTTGAGCCTTTTCGGAAAAGTCCTATCGATCTGGATTGCATATAACCTTGTGAGTGGGATGGAAGCTAAAATCTTGGACAATCCAAATGTGGTTGTATAGATAAAGTTTATTTACAAATTTAATTTTTTTTTTAGCAGATATCGATTGAATATATATGGGTATAAATATGGGTCAATGGCTCACGAACTTGCTCGCCAACTGGTTTGGAATATCATCAAGGAAAAGAGTTGCAATTGTTTTATGAATTTTCATTTTTCATTGATTCTGACATACAACGTTCTCGTTTCTTCATTAATAGAAAGCGGAAGTTCTGTTGCAGCTTGCATAATGCTTGAAAATTTTTATATCGTTGTTTGCGTAAAAATCTTTCAAAACTCTCATCACATTTTCAATATGATTAAGAGCAGCTGCTGTCAATAATGGTGGAGACTGTAATATGGAAGAGTGAAGAAGAAAAAAGTTGAAGAAATAATTAAACTTATAACAAATTCGTTCGTGAATACAAAATTCAAAGGATTTGATACATTTGAAGAAGGTTTCAATAACTTGATCCCTAATGCTCCCTTAAAGCTTCAACAATTTCTTCTAAAATCTTCTTTAATTGGTAAAAAACCATCCTAACTTTCCATCCACCTTGTTATGCACATTCGTGTTAATTTTGTTCATTTTACCTCTGGGAAAAATTTTCCAAGGTTTTCTAAAGGGTAAACAATAAAGTTCCCCAAAAAAAATTTTGGAAAAAAATCCACATAAATCCCCCCCCCCCCCCCCTTTGGAAAACATAATTAATAAACCACCCTCCAAAAAAAATTTTGAAAAAAAATTCCAAAAATATTTCAGACTGAAAAAAAAAGTTTCAGAAAAAAGGCGCAGTCCTGAAACTCCCCCCCGCCCATCCCAAACAAAAAACCTTCCCCCGGCTTCCCGGCTCAAAATTGCCCTTCCCCCCGTCCCCCCATTTAAAATGAAAAAAAGGAAAACTTTTTTCTTTTTTTTCCTTTTCTTCTTCCGTCTCTCCCTTTCCTTCTCTTCTTTTTTTCCTTCCCTTCACTTCTTTTCCTTTTTCTTTCTTCTTTCCCTTCTTTTTCCCCCCCTTTCTTTGTTTCCCCTTTCCCTTTTTCTCTTTCTTTTCCCCTTCCCCCTTTTTTTTTTTCCCCTTTTCCCTTCTTTCCTTCTTACCTTTCCTCCCCCCTCCCCTTCCTCATTTTTTTTTTTCTTTCCAGTAACAAAAAGAAATTTGAAATTGTTCCCCCCCCCCAGGGAACAACAACCCCTGAAGGCCCCCCCCCAAAATTTCCCAAAAGAATATAAAAAAAATTCCCATTCCAAGCCATTTTCAAACAAAAATCAAAAACTTTTTTTGAAAAAAAAAGCAACCCCAAAAAAAGGTTGGAAAACCCCAATCCCAAAAAAAAAAAAAATATCCCCGAAGCAGGTGTTTGGTGGGTTTGGTGGGGTTTTGGGGGGGTTTTGGGTTTTTATGTGCACTGTTTGGGGTTGGGTGTTGGTTTAGGAGGGTGAAGGGATTGTTTTGGGGGGAAAAAAGGTTTGGTAAAACAGTTTTGTAAAAAAAATTGGGTGGGGAAGTGGGTTAAAAAAAAAAGTTTGGGTTCCCTTAATGGGGGTTGGAGGTTTGGGGGTAAAAAAAAGTGGGGGTTTCCTTTTATGGGTGAAAAGCGGTGGGGGGGGTAAGTTTTTGGTCCCCTATGGGGGTTTTTTTGGGGGTTTTTTTTTTTTTAAAAAAAGTGTCAAAATTTTTGGTTTGGAGGTGTTAAGTTTTTTTTTTGTCTAAAAGGGGTTGGGGGGGTTTGGTTAAAAAGGTGGGGGGTTTTAATGGGGTTGGAAGTTTGGGGGGGGGTAAAAAAAAAATTTTGGTTTCCCCCCCCCCTTTTTTTATTGGGGTGGGGGTTTTGGGGGGGGGGGAAGGGGGGGGGGGTTTTTTCCCCCCCCCTAATGGGGATGTTTTGGGGGGTGGGGGTGTTGTGGGGGGGGTGTGTGGGTGTTTTTTGGGTTGGGTTAAAAAGGTTTTTTTTGTAAGGGTTGTAAGTGTTTTGGGTTGTTGGTTTTTGGGGGGTTGGGGGGGCAAAACATTTTTGTTAGGTTTAGGGTTTGGGTAAAAAACGATCTGAAGTTGTTTAGTGCACATTAAGATGGTTTTGAAATTAACAAGGAAAAACCTCCAAAGTTTTTTTTTTTTAAGGGGGTAAACTTTTTAGGAAAAAAATGGAACCCTCAAAAATGTTTTTTTTAGGAAATAAATGTTTCCCCCCTACAAAAATCCAGGTTTTTTTTTTAAAACCCTGCCGGGTCCCCAAGAAAAAATATCCCTTTTTACAATGGTGGGCCCCCCCCCGCCTTTTCTCCAACATTGTTTAAAATAATGATCTTTGTACAACTTTCAATCCCCGTCTGAAAAACACGCAAAACTCAGTTTTCATTGAAAAAGGGGTTTCAATTTTCCCAGGCCTCCCCCCGAAAAAATTAAGTATCCCCAAGGGCCCTTAAATTTAATCAAAAAGGCCCCCCCAAAGGGAACCGAAAAAATAATCCAAGGCCCCCAAAAAGGGGAAAAAAAAACCGGAAAAATTATCAAAAGGGGTCAGAAAAAAACGAACAATTCGAAAAAAAAGGGGGGGCTAAGCGCCCCCAAAATTGGGTTCCCCCCAATCGGTAAAAGAAAAAGGGGGGAAAAAGGGGAAACCAATCCCCCCTAAACCCAAACCTTTTTTCCCCCCCCTTAAAATTTAAACACACCCAAAAAATTTTTCGAAAATCCTCCCCCCACTAAACCCATCAAAAAAACAAATAGGGGGGGGGTATACAAAACTAAATTAATTAGGGGTTGGGTAAAAATTTTTTTTCTAATGCGGGGTTTTAGAACCCCAAAAAGAGTTTTTAGGCCCCCTAAGACAAAAAAGTCCCCCTTAAAAGGAAAAAAAAAGGGGGTTTTTTGGGGTTTTTAAACTAACCTGTTAGAAAAGGAAAAAAGCAAATCCCCTAAAAAACCAATTCTTTAATTATAAGGTAAGCCAAAAAACTCGACCCCCTTTTTCTTTAACGGTAAAAACCTTATAAAAAACAATAAAAAGGGTTTTAAGGTCTCAAAAAAATTTAAAAATCATGGGGTTGGGGGGGGGGTGGGGTCCCCCCCAAAAAGAATGTTAAAAAAGGGCAAAATGGGGTCCCCCCCGGTTTTGGCCTTAAAAAAGTTTTAGAAAAGAAAAAAAAATCCAAGTTTAATGGGCCCCAACCCCCTTTGGGGAAAAAAACCCTCCAAAAAAAAAAATGAAATTTTTTCCCATCTGGTTCTACCCATTAATACTTATTACATAATAATTGTTTTTTTTAAAAAGAACCCAACCTCCATTTTGTTTTCCCTAAATGATGTTGGTTTTAGGGAAAAGCCCCCCCTGAAAAATCCCCAAATTTTTTTTTTCCCCGGGGGGCACCGCCAAAAAACCACCCCCCCAAGCCCCTCCCGGGGCCCTTCCCGGCCCCTTCCCCCATTAATGGGTTTTCCCGCCCCCCCAAATAAGTTTAACATACGCCCCCCCCCAAATCCCTATTTTTTCAATTTTTAATTTCTCCTTCTTATTTTAAAACACTCCCCAAAACCAATTTTTTCAGCTTTCCTAAGTCCCATTTTTTTTAAATTTTTTAAAAAAGGGGGGGGGTGGGGGGGGCCCCCCCCCCCCCCCCGCACCCCCTTTTGAAAACGTAAAAGCGGGCCCCTTTTTGAAAAACCATTTTTTGGGGAATCCCAAAACAAAATTGGTTGCCAACATATAAGAAAAAAAAAAAAGAAAAAACCCCAAAAAAAAAAAATTTTTTTTGGAAAAAAGAAAAGGATCACGCATTTGACTTCCCCCCCTAACAAAACCTTCCTTTTTTCCTAAGGAAAAAATCAATTTGGGGTTTTTCAAAAAAATTTTTTTTGGTTGGGGTTTCCCATTTCCCCTAATTTGCAAACTATTTAAAAAATTTGGGAAAAAAAACCCCGTGGGGCCCCCTTTGGGGGGGGCCCCCTGGGGACCTCTGGCCGGTTCCCGGGGAAAGTAAGCTTAACGGGGGAAAAAAAAATCTTTTTAAAATTTTTTCTGAGGAACCCAAATTTCTTTCACCCCTGTTTTTTTTTGGGAAACACCCTCCAAATGGGGGAAAAATTAGGGGTTTTTTTTTGGGTGGGTAAACAAGGGGAGGTTTAAAAAAAAAAAACCCCCCCCCCTCTACGAAAAACGCATTGTTTTGGGGTTTGGGGGGGGCGGTTTCCTAAAGAACGCCCAAACGGCCCCCCTGGGGAAAAAACGTCCCCCCCAATGCTCCCCCCGGGGCCCCAACTAAAAAGCCGGGGCAAAAATCCGACTCCCGGCTCCAAAAAAAATTAAAACCCCCTCAAACAAACCCATTAAAAACCTTAAAGACCCCAACAACCCGGAGCCCCCCCCCCCCCCCTCGGAAAAATTTTTTTTTTCCCAAATAACAATTTTTTTTTCAAGAAAAACAAAAAAAAAAAATGTTTTTAGGGAAAATGTTTTTAAAAAGAAAATTTAAAAATGTTTTCCCCCCCTCGAAGGGAACATCGTTCCCTCTATTACGCTTTTTCAAGGGTTGAAATTTTTTCCCCGGTTCCGTAAAAAAAAACCCCACAAGGAAAAAATCGAAATTTCCAAACCAAGTTTCGGGATTTATTTTCTCTTAATTTGAAATCATAGGAAATACCCAAAAAAAAAAATTCCGGTATGTAAATTTCTAAAAACAACCAAATAACAAAAAAAATTATAAAATCGGGGTAAAAAAAAAAAAGGGGGTTTTAAAAAATAAAGGGGAAAATAAAAAGGGAAAAAAATAAAACTAAAACTTTTTGCTTAAAGAAAAAAAGGGAAAAAACAACCCCCCCTTACAACACCTTAATTAAAAAATACATACCCCAATGCCGAAAAAAAAAATTCCCCCCCCTCCCAATACTTATAAACATTTTAGGGGTTTATAGACACCCAGTGGCCAAAAATCGGGGAAAATTTGGGTTTTTGGTTTTTTTCCTATGAACGTTAAAAGGGGGGGGTAAAAAAAATTTTTATGTTTTCCCTCAAAGGGCCCTTATAGAATAAAAGGCTTTTTTAAAGAAAAAAAGGGGGGGGTGGTGGGGGTTTTGAGGGGTGGGTAATCAAAATTATTAATCCTTTCCCTCATATTTAAAGTAAGGGAACAAGCTCATTGGGTCACCATCCTCTCTACTAAGCAGCCTACCAAATATTCTAATCACCTTTCCTGTTTAATTAATTATCTATACACAATTCTTCCTAAATTTTGCTTCTAACACGACGACCCTTTCCTGCCGACCTATTATTTTTGTCAGAATATTCCCACCGCCGATGCGGGTTTATGTGTCTACCCACAACCCCTGGTTATTCGGTACGGGCAGTCGAGAATAGAAGATAGTATTAATAATAAAAACAGACAGGTCCTATAGGGAATGGGGCTGTTACGAGTTCAAAACACCCAAGATTTTCACGGTCCCTCCCGTTATTCCCCCACCCCTTTTTTTATATTTACTTATGCCAAACGGTGGGGTTTTTTTTAAACTAGAAAATTTCACTAAAAAACCGACACCAGTCATATTATCGTAAAAGCCTTTCTCAAAAGCCTGCATTAAATTAGAAAATCCATATAAACGAATAATGTAAACAATCATCCGATTAGTTGAGTACTGAGTCTAAATAACACCTCAAATAACGTTACTAAATGAATAATAGTAAGCGAGAAAGTGATTAATGGATGTAATAATATAAATTTTAGAATAAAAGATGCATAATGAGATAATGGATTATAGCAACCATCAGAAGTTAAATAATACACTAACTAAGAATCATAAAAAAAACAAACCATGCCTTCTCTCTTTTAAATCTGGCCTGTGAAAAAAAAATCTAATATACTCTTCTGTATTGTTACCCGCCGAACTACTCTCCGATAGGGTTTGTCTCTGTATTAGTACAACATACCACCGGCCTGGCGATAGCTGTTGACACCCCTCGATCCCTGCTGTTTTAGATCGTGAAGAGAAATCGATCTTCGCATGATCACGAAAAAAGCCAAGCAGTTAGAATATTGAATGGAACTACCCCTTTGTTTGGCCCCCCCCCGGGTTTCAAAATTTTCTATTTTTGACATCACTAAGGGTTTTAAAAGATAAAAAAAAGGTCCCACCTTTTTATTGACCCCCTTTTTCTAACGATTTTTTTGTTTTCTGTGAGTCTATTTGAGAGTGGCCGGTTTCGAGAGAACAATTTAACCCCCTTCGGTTAGTTGGTCTAGTGAGATGTTTTTTTGATTGGTATTGTTCCCCTCCCCGGCGTCAACTTGGAAAAGATACGAATTGGTCCTTAAAGTCTAATACTACTGCCCCCCAAAGGAAGCATATACGTTATCTATGGGGACCAGAAATAAAGAAACTGTTTTTAAAGAGAACGACGCACGTATTCACAAACGAATGACACGGCTCTCCTCTCCGTTTTTTTATTTGTTTTGTTGTCGTTATCTCTTCTATATCGATTTGGGGCAAAAAAATATCAACAAAATTGGGGTTTAAATTTTGGAGTACAAAAGACGCGCCGCGCGCGGGGAAATAGCGATCAAAACAGCACAAGACGGGAAGAAGAGTGTCTCATAAATATTATATCTAGATGATTTTCCTCGTTTTTTTTTGTTATGGTTTTTCAAAATTTTGCGGTGGGAAATTTTTTGGTTGCGCGCCATATCGCCAAAAGAGAATTGGGGTCCCCGCCCCTGGTGGTTTATTCACGTGGCGGGGAGTTGTTAGGCCAACACTCCAAACACCAAAAGAGGGCGCGAGAATGTGGTTCTCGTTATTTTTATGGTGGCTCACTTGGGAGTTCCAAATTACTTTTTTGTTATTTAATTGATCATAAACATTAAAAATATTGATCTTTTATCTTTTTAAAATACATTGCAAAAATATAGACCACCAATACGAGAAGGTGTTTGCCCTGAAAGACCAGTATTTTGTGTTCCTTAATAACAGTAAGAGACCTATATCTTCTCACATTCTTCCACGTCACCGAATCGATCTGTCTTTCGACAAAATAATCTATATCTATTTCCCTACTTAAACAACTCCAATACAACCTATCTCTCGTACTGGCGACAATCTATAAATCTCTTATACAGTTCCTAAAACCTTATTTATTTGGGAAGACACATTTTCTACTAATAAGGGTTAGCTGGCGGAATCTAACTAGAGAGATAGCTTTAATGCCTAGCAACACACAAACTACCCCCTGCGCCACAACTATTCACCTTCCTCCATACAACGCATGAAGCGCTATAACATCTGTTTTCACAACTGCCACAATGACAAGAATCATATATATATATATGTTCCTACCGCACCATGCAAAATACACAGCCTTTCCTTATGTCTTGATCATTCTTCCACCGGCTCAACATCAATATCATGCGTATACACTGAGACAGATTTACCAGTCTTTGGGTCGCAGCCTTGCCACGAGCGTCGTGAGGAGTGCGTGAAAACCACCAAAAACAAACAAAAAAGAGATCTCCTGCCCTATTAATTATAGACACATTCATAACCAAAAGAAACCTATTTCCTCTGTGGACACAGTAAGATAATCATCACTGCTAGAACATGATACTCACGCTTAATCTTATCATTGGCTGTCGGTAGAAGTTTAGGTTGTTTGGTGCCGTATACGCACCTGCGGAGGTGCGGTGCAAGGTGTCGTGTGCGTGTTGCGTGGCGCTCATTTTGGTATGACCGGTGAGAGGAGTGCAGGATTGCGCATGGCAAAAAATATTGAAAAAAGCACGAGACCTTAGGTGAGAGGCGGGGTGCGAAGTGCGGCGCACTCGATATAGAAAAAATCAAAACATCTCGACGTGTTGTGGCGACGAGTGAAGGAGAAAAACGAACAAAAAATTAAGTTGAGTGAGATCGGTTTGATATGCACAGAAAAGTGCGGTTAGAGAGCAGAAGTGCTGTGTGCGGGGGACATCTTTTAAATCCGAGCACACCGCACCGCGTCCACCCGAAACGTCGTACAGAAGATTTCTCAAAATGAAAAAAGATTGGTAAAAAGAAAAATGAGTTTGAAAATAGTGTTTATATTATCATATAATTTGAATATAGGAAAGATAAAGGGGATCAACATATTATAGTCTGATAGTACCTCCAGTAGGTAAATAAAGTAAGCCTAATATTATTAGTATGTAGATATAAATTGTTACTAAAATAATTAAATAAGGTAAGTACCTTCATTTGGTGCTTGCTAATAGTGTCCCTCGGGGGCATAGGATAAGAAAATAGAACAAAAAAAAAGGGGATAATGTTTTTTAATTGGATTTTAAAATGGAACTAAATGCTAATATATACAATATAAAGACATTTAACACCTATAAATAAAATACATGATATACCCTATACTCACTCCCCTATAGGTCCCCACTACTTTTTATTATAATGTACACACATGAAAAATTTATTCCCGATAAAATAAAGAAAAATCTTTTAAAAAATATAAAATATATGAAGCATACTAGTTTGTTACTATACTTAATTAAATATGTATTTTTCTCATATACATACAAATGGTCCCTCACCTACCTACACGGTATACTATATTGAGTATTCTTAAATATATATAAGTATATAATTACAAATATAACACTAAAATTATGAAAGTCACTTCTTAGAGTAATAGAGCTGGTCCTTTCACAATAAAAATCTATACTTAGTAGTAATAATTATGCTTATCGGCCAGGTTTATATAACTATAAATAATATTATATATATATATATATAATATAACTTATAAAATTCTTTACACTTATCGGGTAAGTAATGACTCTATATGCCAATTAACCTATATAACTATATTATATCGATACCCTAATATACTATATACCCATGTAATAAAAAATTAGGAGTAACAAACAATGAATATAAATCATACTTAAGAATATAATATAAATATTAATATAAATCTTAGTAATATATTATATATTATGAGTCAATAAGCGCATATACTACAATTTAACGGTATTGTAAAAATAATACTATCTACAAATTATAATAGATAAAAGGGACCCCTAAAATATATACCCCAAAATATATAAATTAAAATTAAACAATATATGAATAAATTATTATTTATTTGAAAAAACACCTAAATAAGACGCGTATATTATAATTGTGATTTTAACATGTTAAATATCACTGACTCAAATGTAAAAGGGTATATAAATATATATAACTATATAACTCAGCCCTTAGGAAATATACTTTATTAATCAACGAAGCCGCTGAGCAGATTAGAGTTTCAAGATGTATTTATATATAATAGTGAAATAAAATATGATATTTATTTTTATATGTTATCGAACTTCTCTATATTCATTAGAGCAAACATATATATATAGTAATAAGTAATTTATGGAAGGAAGGAAAAAATTTAAAATATATAGAGTATTTTTTTAATTTTTTCACTTCAATATATTAACACGGGTAACATCAATAGTGTAAAATAGAATGAAAAGTTTAAATCGTCAAAATTGTATATGCCCTATACCATGGTATGGATACATTAAATACTACATAGGCAGGATATTTTAAACAAAGGTAATTAAATTTTTTTGTAATTTCTAAAAGAACAATTATAATATATATATATGTGATATTCAACACTATCTATAACTTGCAGAAGAGATATCAATGAGCACCTCCCCAGCCATCTCTGAGAAATACTTTCATTCTTCATGGTTTATTACTCAATAAATTTTAGGATCTCTAGCTCAACAAGAGTATATATTTACAACGTATGTTTTTTTTCTGTGATCTTTAGTATCAGATATCCCATAGTACTCCCATCAAAAAAAAAGAAATTTAATTTCGCTCACCATTCAACCCTATAACAGATGTCAAGGCGAGAAAAATATATTAAATGTTAGAGGAGTTAAAGGTATAATAGTGCCTGCGAAATATAAGTGTCTGGACATAACTATACATACATCCATCGATTTTTATTCCTTCCCCTTTGAATACTTGCTCCCACCTCTCCTCTGATGTGTATTATGGAGATAATATAACACTCTTCCTATGAGTATTTTAAGGCGGAAGGGAAACCACGAACAGCTGGAACACTCAAGGTGTGTGCACTGACTTATCACACATGATAAATTATTATATGATGGGAGTATCAATGGATACTATAATTGGTTTTAAAATAAAATATAATTTTCTTAAAGAGAGAAGAGGAAAAGAAGTTTTTTTGTCATTTTTATTTTTATTCGAATATACAAAGCGGTCAGTTTACAGAGCCCACAGCATAAAGAAAAAGTTCCTTAGAGGCCTCAAAAATATGCAGACTGTTAACCATCATCCTCTCAGAGGAACGTCGAATATATATAATGAACAGCTTATGCTAATTCTATAACGAGCAATAGTATTCTGTATAATATTCTTTATAAAGGTATTACCCTTTTATCTTTTGAAGAAAACTCTATTATGAGAGATCAGAATATACTCGAGTAAGAGTGTAGCGCAGAAAATATACTCATATAGTGATTATGAGAGTTTAGGACTATGATATGAAATCAAAATCTTATGTATCGTGAAAGAAATAAGTTACATAATATCATGTTCATAGAATAGTTAGATTTTAATTGTACTGGATGTTTTTGTGTGTTCTCGCGGGATCAAGAAAAGAAAAGCGTGGAGAATACATAATTTTCTTTTAATTTTATTATCTTTGGAGGAACACAAGTGGCATTGTATTTTCTACCATGGACAATCAGTCTTACATCAAATCTATGAAAGATAATAAGGTTACTAATTTTCGAGAGAGACACACACTATTCATTAAATATATGTTCAGTAGGATAGTTCGAGGCACGCTCCTGTTGACGTAGTGAGAGTAGGTTCAGAAAGCACGTTTTTGAATGAAGTATACAACCAAATTTTGGTCTGTCTGAAATTAAATATGTCAACGACAGTTGGCTAATGACTACTCGAGAAACATAGAAACTGATGGATATTGACTATATTTTAGACTCATTGAATTGTCGTTTGATGAGTATTTGGTAAGAGGTTATTAAATTCTGAAAACTTTAGTTTAAACCAGAGGTCCCCAAACTTTCTTCAAATAATGTCTCCTGTAGTATTTCCTTTGAATAGTGTGTTGAAAGAGACCGATACTTTCGCTAGCCGTACAAAACCAAGAATTTCACCGTGACGAGACAGATCATATCCATTACTATAATTTCTGTAAATTTACTATATCCATCCTTTATGACTTTTCGTTCGTTCGT
>JABUQX010103391.1:15000-17500 GCA_015478945.1 Trachelipus rathkii
AAAAAAAAAAAATGGGAAAGAGAACTGTGCGCAGATACAGCACCCCTTGTCTTCGAAGTGTTGCAAAGGATTGTGGTCGCGATGATCATTTCTCTCGCGCACGGCTGCCGCTGCGTTACTATAAGATAGAGATAAAGCACCACATCGCGCCGGCAAAGATAGAAGGTCAAGTGAAATAGAAAGTGCAACAGAACAGTTTATAAAGCCTTTTGGCCTTTGCCTTGACCCTATCCAAAAGCTATGACTCGACCCTATCCAATAGCATATGAGAGCAGTACTCCATCCATGGGCGGATGAGACCCTTGTATATCGGGAGCAACTGAAAAGAGGATAAAAGTTCGCAGTCTAAACAGAATCCAAGTTTCTTTGAGGCCGCCCGAACCCGTTTGCGTGATGGTGAGGTTTTCCAAGACATTTTTTGTTTATGTAAAGGCCAAGGATGTTATATTGTCGACAGGAGAGACAGAGAACCGTCGAAAGAAATAGGAAGTTAGAAGGTGTTTTGGAGAGGGAATTTAGAAGTTGGGTTTTTAAAGAATTGAATTTCACAAGGTTTGCAAGCCCAATCGGAAATTCCATCCAGATCAGCGAGAATAGAATGGAAAGATTAAGACGAGAGGCAATTCTAGAAGTAAAGAGGAAGCAGATATGAGTTGAGAATGAAGGGTCGAGTCATCGCATATGAGTGTAGGAGTTAGAGGTGAAGGGTGAGAGCATTAAGTGAAAGGTACGGAATAAAGTAGGAGATAAGACAAAACCGCTGAGGAACTAGCACAATGACAGAAAAGGACTAGAAAAGTTCGCTACATTCATGCCGATATTGATGCGATTGAACGCGTAGAAATTTTACGCCAACTTCGCGCTGCTACGATGGATGTTCTTGTTGGCATCATTTAGAGCAGTGACGTGTACCAAACTCTGTCAAATGCTTTGTATATGTAAAGCCACCACGCAGTCTCCCCGTAGTTCCTAGTGCGAAAAACCATTAATAGGTTAGATAGGAAAGTATATCGCCAGTAGACCTCTAACGCATAAAGGTTTACTGGCTATCGGAATGAGTTTCCAGATGATCTAAGACAGTGGTTGAGAAGGGTTTCAAAGATTCTCAGATAGAATACAAGTGAGAGGTGAGAACTATGGAGCTTCAACACTGAGGGAAAGTGCTACTATTGATATAGAGAGTGTAGTTGAACGAGGGGCGGGGATAGCAAACGGAAGCACACTTCCTCAAAACTCGGGGAGGAATGCCATCTTGCCTACCCGCCTTTCTAACGTTTATAGATTTCAGGGGCCCATGCAAACGATCAAATGTAATCACAGGTAAATGCATAGGAATCCTGAGAGGAGAAGGAGCTGGAAGAGAATGCCAGAATCGTCCAAGGCTTGAGTTAGAGGAAAATAGGAGGCCAAAGGAGATTGGCCTTTTTCAGTTGGAGAATTAGATCACAGAATCATCAGAATCCGAAAAGAAGGAGGAAGCAGATATATAGTGTTGCTAGGATGTGTTTGGCAAGAGGCAGAAAGAATTTTTTCAGTAGGAGAAACCAAAGAAGTTAGCGCACTTTTTAAGATGAAGCCGCTTTGCTAGTCGAAGTGATCCTGCAACGATGTTCTACTGAATGCAATTAGCGAGAGTATAGGAGAAACGAGAATTTTTCCACCCTCCGATAGGCACTGTCTCTAGCTGAATGGCCAAAGAACAAGCACGATCGAGCCATGGATTTTTATGAGGAAGAGAAAGATTTAGTTGCAAGAGGAGAAGAGATTTTGAACCTACTCATCCCATAACGATTACAGCTTCCCTCCTTATCTTTTTAAATCTTATACATCCATCATTATTCTTACTGAGGTAGCCAATTTGTATCAGCAAACTTGAAAACCTTACATTTAAATCCCTGGTTAAAACTATTTTATACATATATGGGAACAGCCACTTGACTAAGAAATCGTACGGACCTCAAACATGTCTACTCATTTCCATTAATATATCTTTTCATTTTCATTGATTACTATATTATTATTATAATTATTTATTATTATTATTAATTATTATTATATTATTATTATATTATTATATTATTATTAATTATTATTATTATTATTATTATTATATTATTAATTTAATTATTATTATTATGTATTATTATTGTTTATATTATTATTATTATTATTATTAATATTATTATTATTGTTATTATTATTATTATTATTATTATTATTATTATTAATTTTATTATTAAAACTTCTTTAACGTGCTTTATCCCCTTTTCAGAGGGTATCACGGGGGGACTACAGAAAATCTAACTTTAAGGCAGGCTAACCCAAACCAGCCACCAACGTGTTCGCAGGTCGAGTTTAAATTCTGCCCCCAGGAGATAAAGATCAATGCTACGAGGAATTCGACATCGTCCTCTGACATGAGAGTCGGCGATCCAACTCCTACGCAGGTTATTATTATTTCAATCTGTGATACTTATCAGATGTTTCACACTTTTTTATT
>JABUQX010103392.1:0-10000 GCA_015478945.1 Trachelipus rathkii
AAGCCTGATGTTTCATTACGGTCTATCTCTGGACAAGAGTTAGTAATACAAGGAAGAACAGAGTTGCAAGTTATAATGGGTGGTAAAGCATTTAATTGTAATTTCTACGTAGTTCCAGACTCTACGTCGTTTCCTTTAGATGTTTTAATAGGAACCGACATACTAAAAATTTTGCCTCTTATGATAAACATAAGACGAGATAGTGTCTATTTTGCCGATAGTAATGGTGGAACTAAAGAGATTCCGTTAAAATTAATAAGAAAAGGGTACAAGAGCACGAAGGGTGCTCCTCTTTCCTTAAACAATCTCCAAAGTTATCCACATCCACAAGGTAATATTAGTGGGCTACAGGTACAAACAGGTCTTATAGTCCAAGCCCTTAAGTTTACGCCTGCTCCCCAAAAGACTAGAACATATTAATAAATGTAAGTTCTAATAAGTTATGTATTAGAGTTCAAACACTAATGCTAGTGTTGAGATCCATTTCCAATTTGTATCGCCCCTTTCCTCCCCCCTTTTTTTAATTAAAACGGAGGCTGCATCGACCCTATGTATCGCTCCTCTAAATAGAGGCTGCTTTCGAAATAACATGTACGCTCTTCCCCGGAAGCTGCTTGACTTCTCCTGCTCCGCACGCATGGGGGGAGTACGGGGAACCTCAAAACGCCTACTAATCGTATAATCGAATTTCGGTCATTTTTGGACAGAAGCACCGCAGGTAGCTCCTCCAAATGGGTTATCGCTTCGCTATTATCACCCAATGGTGACCTATAGCCGGAAGCACCGAGTATTTTCTCAGCACCTGAGCACCGCTGTCTTCGAATTGGGCGGAATACTGCGCACTCTTTCTCTTTAACAGAGCTCTTCCGTCTTTATACGCTTCACCCCTTAGTGAAGGCAATAAAGGCTACGTTGAGTCTCCTAGTAATACTAAACTTCATAGTAATTATGGCCGGAGCACCGGTGTGTCTCCTCCCATAAGAGGTAATCAGCCTCAACATACATATTCTCCTGGTAATCCAGGTAGGTTATATTTTCAGAATAGCTTGCGCAGTGCGGCACCTTGCAACACCTTGCAGGGCAGTGCGGCACCTTGCAACACCTTGCAGGGCAGTGCGGCACCTTGCAACACCTTGCAGGGCAGTGCAGCACCTTGCAGCACCTTGCAGCGCAGTGTACCACCTTGCTCCAACACAGTGCACTCCACTGCAACACCTTGCACTCCAGTGCACACTAGTGTAAAAGCTAAAAATTTGCATTGTGCCTCAGTGCGGCCCATTGCGGCACACTGCACCGCTGTGCACACTAGTGTTAAAACTCAAAATTTACATTGCGCCTCAGTGCGGCCCATTGCGGCGCACTGCACCGCAGTGTACCCTAGTGTAAAGGCTCCAAAAACGCATTGTACATCACCACGTGCCAATTTAGGTCGGTGCACACCAATGCAACCTTCATATAATGCTAATAAGTCTCAATTTAATACACCAGAAAGTAAATTAAACATGAGCACCGCAGTGCCATTACCTTACAACACTTGCATGCCTAATAGAACCACCAAGGTGTCACCTCATACAGGAGCACCACTGCCTCATAATTTAATTGATCGTCCTGTCACAAGCTATCCTA
Source organism: Trachelipus rathkii (assembly GCA_015478945.1). NCBI lineage: Eukaryota > Metazoa > Arthropoda > Malacostraca > Isopoda > Trachelipodidae > Trachelipus > Trachelipus rathkii. The sequence goes on from JABUQX010103392.1 coordinate 1,627, forward strand.
ATACTAGTTCGGATTCTTTGCAGACATCAATAATTAAAATTAATGAGCAGTTTAACTCTCCAGGGAGTCGGTGTCGTTCTGTAGCTCCTACCTTGGAACATTCTAATTATTATTCATCCCTTTCGGATGAAATGGATAATATAGACAAAATGGAAAAAGGTTTAACTGCTGAAGAAGTAGTACAGCATCAGAAGAAATTATTTAGTCAGTACAATAATAATAGTACACTTTCACAATATTGAGGTAAGTAAAGCTCCCGTACACAATTATGAATACACTTTTAAACACCCTTCTGAACCTACTCCCTATTCTTCTAATTCTTTTAATACCCTTCCTAATTCTTTACAAGAGATTAATACAATTTCACATCCTTCCTTATCTTCGTCGCACCCGACCAGATACGCGGAATTACCTGAAAGTAAACCAATTGAAATTGATTCTCCTTCTTCCTCGTCGCACCAGATGCAGATGCCTTACTCGGATAAAATTACAGAAAGCCTTAATGTTGTCATAGACGACTCCCTTTCTTATAATGTGTATACTATTTCGGACTTAGAAATTTTACCTCATTCACGGTATATTATTCCTGTTTCTGTACAGTCCAACATTGGTGCTTCTCCCCCAGAGAATTTAGCACTCATTACCGATAGCAAAAGTGATTATCTTTCCACAGGCACACTTTTCTTTGGTAACACTCTTTCCACTTGCCAAAAAGGCAATATTTTATTAGAACTGGTAAATTTAGGTGCAGATACGGTTACCTTTGACAATCACTGCCTACTTACTACAGCTTCTCCACTCCTTTACAAAACCACAGAACCATACGACATTAACACTGTCACTGCTTCTAAGGGTCTTTCCGATGCACAAATCCGGGAAGTTTACAGAGAAATTTTACTCTCTGAATCCAGTAAGGATTCAAACAAATATGTTTTAAATAATCCTTCACAACTTGAAGACATGCTTTCTTTCTTAGTTAAAAATAGAACCACTATTGCTTTAGCAGATGATCCAGTTGGCATCTGTCCTTTAAACAAATTTTCTATCAAACTCATGGAGGGCAGTCCGGATTATGTCTACACCCGTCCTTATCGTCTCCCGCATAAATATATGGAAGAAATAGACGGGTGGGTAGAGGATTGCTTGGAAAAAGGTTACATAGAACCTAGTATTTCTCCTAATAATTCTCCTTTACTCTTAATTCCCAAAAAGAGTGGTGGTAAAATGAGAGTAGTAGTAGATTACCGAAAGTTGAACGCGCTCACGGTGCCAGACAGGTATCCACTGCCTAATATAGCTGAATCCTTGTCCCTTATAGGGTCAGCACGCGTGTTTAGCTCGATCGACTTGCTCTCAGGGTTTTCACACTTGGTATGCGAACCAACGTCTCGTCCCTACACTGCTTTCTCCACTTCTCGAGGGCACTACCAAATGCGCGTGATGCCGCAAGGAACCCGGAATTCTCCGTCCGTTTTTAGCCGTACAATGGAAATGGCACTCTCCGGTTTGCTAGGCGTAGTTTGTTTACTTTTTATTGACGATATCCTTATTTTCAGTAAAGACATTTCTTCTCATTATACACATCTTACAAAGGTTTTTAATGCTTTAAATAACGCTCACCTCAAAATAAAGCTTGAAAAGTGTTCTTTCTTCTTTAAAAGTAGTGTCACTTTCTTAGGTTTTAAAATCAGTGAAAAGGGGCTATCCCCTGACCCGGTTAAATTGGAAGCTATTAAAGGATTTAAAATTCCTCAGAATGTGTCTGATGTCCGTTCAACCCTCGGTTTCTTTAATTATTTTCGCCACATGATTCCGAACTATTCTTCTATTGTGCAGCCTCTTACTTTGCTCCTAAAGAAGAATATTCCATTTTCTTGGCAAATTGAACAACAGTCTGCTTATGACTCTTTGAAGAAATTTTTACTTCTAGATCCAGCACTTTCTTTCCCAGATTACTCTAAACCGTTCATTTTAAGCACTGATGCTTCTGATTTCGGTATAGGCGCGGTATTAGCTCAATTAGATGAGAATGGGAAAGAAAAACCCCTAGCTTTCACTTCCAAAATGCTAAGTAAAGCTGAAATCAACTATAGCACGACTGAAAAGGAAGCGTTGGCTATAGTACACGCTTTAACCAAATTTAGGACTATAATATTTGGTTATCCTCTTAAAATTTATACGGATCATTCCGCTCTCGTACACCTTTTTAGGCACAAACAATTAGCTGGTCGTCTAGAAAGGTGGAATCTCAAAATTCAGTCTTTCAACCCAGAGATAGTTCATATCGAGGGTAAACTGAATATTATTCCGGATTATCTTAGTCGTCACCCAGTTCCTGACACTGGTCATCTTTCTTCTTCTAATGAAGACACTCCTGATCACAAAACTTCTGCCATACGGTTTACAAAGTTTCAAAATCCTCCAGAAGAGCCTTCTATAGCTCTAGTTCATAATCCTGTTCCTATAGCTTTTCCCGACACTAGAGTATACACCTTTACAGATGATGTTGTTTTCCATGAACAGCGTAAATGTCCTAGATTATCGGAAATTATCAAAAATATTGAAAATTCTCCTAACCCGGACAGTTGTCTCCCACATCTTATAGTCAAAGGTTTACTTTATTGGGTCTCTCCCAAAAACAAATATCTGCTCGAAGTACCTGATTCTCTTATATATACTGTAATATTTCTGAATCATAATACACTTTCTGCGGGACATCCAGGTGCTGATCGCACTGAATACCGCATACGGGAAAAATATACCTTTCCTCGCATATCTACTTTTGTTTCTTTCTTTTGTAAACAATGTACATCATGTCTTGAAGTTAAAGGTTCCAAACCTCATCCAGTTGCTATCAACTCCTATCCTTTACCTTACTATCCTTTTTCTAGAGTACATTTAGATACCATAGGTCCACTTCCAAAATGTAAAATTACAGGTGCTAAATACATCCTAGTTTTCAAGGATGCGCTCACTAGATATTGTGAAATATGCCCTGTAGCTTCTAGAGATGGTAAAGTTGTTGCCGAAACTCTCTTAAATAGAGTCATTCTCCATCATTCTGTACCAGAAATACTTATAACAGACCGAGCTGCCGAGTTCACGTCGGAATTTTTCAATGAAGTCTGCAAAACATGGAACATTAAAAATCGAACTATTGCCGTCAGACATCCTGCGAGCAACAGTTTAGTTGAAAGAGAAAATAGACGTATAGAGGATTACTTGCGTCATTTCGTTTCCATACAGCACGACGACTGGGGAAAATACATTTCTTTTGCCCAAATTTCCTTAAATTCTACTTATAACTCTTCTATTGGTAACACCTCATTTTCTGGTCCATTTTTATGTTCGTAGGCTACCCTACGACCTCCCTGACTATGTTTCTCCTTTTGTTAATAAGACACAGCCTTTAAAGGATCATCTATATGATTTTAACGCGGAAATGGCCGAAAGAGCAGCCGCCATCCGCGAATTGGCTCGTCAAAAATTAGAAAAAGAAACACTAAGAATCGCCCAACAACAGCACTCAAAGGCTCCTATACGTCCTATACGTGTTGGCGATTATGTCTATTTACTTGCTGTAAAACCTCCCCATTTATCTCCGAAATTATTCAAGAAATGGGTTGGTCCTTATTTAGTTATCAACGTTCTTAAATTTAACAAATATCTTCTCAGATGTCTTGTTACTAATAGAGAATTTGAGTCTCATGTGGATAATTTAAAAATTCTTCCAATGCCAATTGTCAAAACGGTGGACAATAATCTTTCGTCCAGTTGGCAATCATATGATCCTATAAGGAATCCTATAAGGAATCCTGTCCAGCGTAGTTTTCGCCAGCCGCCTCCCCAACCTCCACCTGCTCGACGCCTTCGTCCTCGTGGAGGGGGCCCTTCTTCTGATACTCATTCAGACAACAATGATGATGACGAGTATGATTTGCAATACATATTGCCACCTCCTATACAAGCTGTACAACAACCGATTCAGCCACGACATCAGGTGCAACAACAACAACTCCGAGTCCAGCCACCTCAACCAGTGCAACAACAACAACTCCGAGTTCAGCAACGTCACCAGGTGCCACAACGGCTATCGCCAGTACAACAACAGCAACACCGAGGACAGCAACATCAGAGAGATGTAACTCCTATCTCTCCTGAATCTTCATTACCACCTTCGGTACAGTCTTCCCCAAGACAAGTTCATCATACTCCCCATCAACAAACAACCCAAAGAGTTCCATCCGATTCCTCTTTGGCACAAGATCCTAATGGAAGTTTTAATCCATATTTAACACATTCTTTACGAAAGAATATTTCTTATAGCTCACCACAGCTTTCTTCTCCCTTCTCTCCGCCTAATTTGTCTGGTCAGAGTTCTATGCATAGTTCTCCTCTTCTTTCTAGGCGTTCTTCTACTCATAGTAGTGGTCCTCCTTCTTCCCCAGACCAACAACAAGGTAATAGAAGCCCTATTAGATATTATGATGAATACCCTAATATCCAATCTTCTCCTTCTTCTCCTGAAGAAACTTTTATTAAGGATGATAGACGAATAGATCCTTCCTACCGTCCTCATCCACAATTTAGAGGTCCTCGTGCAAATTCTCCAATGAGACTTCGCAGTCATGCGAGACGAGTGTCACCTCCTCCTCCTGTTAATCCTGAATCTCCATCTTTCCATTCAGTTGATCCACGTACTATTTCTTGGACTCCTAATCCTAATGTTCGTTCTAGATCTGTTTCAGACATATTTAGACAGTTTCCCTTAGACGTGTCCAGAGTAGCATCTCCCGAATTACCCCAAAAGTCGAGAAACATTCCTCCTGCCTTACCTATTAAGTCCAGAGATATTCCTCCTTCATTACCTTTAAGGGGACCCTGTACTCGAAATTACAGTTTCTATCAATCGTGAAATGAGTACTTTTTATTTAAAAAGGAACTATTACTCTATGTATTCCTGTTGATTTCGTTTCAATAGACTTCATGGTTTGGGATTTATGGGGGGGGGGAAGGGGCAAGTTCTGAATTTTTACTGTTTCAGCTGAAAACCATATAAAAACTTTATTTTTTAAGATAATTCAAAAATTTTTTCACGAAAGTTCTAGAATAAAGTGTGGTCAAAAAGATATAATCATTTGCCTTTGAAATTCAATAAAAAAAATATTGGTAACATCAAATATTCAATTTGAATTTCAAAATTTCAAAAAATAATTTCAAGGTCATCACTTCAAACTTGTCTGACACCAACCCACGTTTATCAATGAATAAGACTTCGTGAGAATCTTCGCCTATATATATATAAGTGGCCTGGAAATTTTCAACACAATAGACTTCTTCGTTTTTTTTAGCGAATTTTTATGTCAGCTGATATGGAAAAAAAGTGATCTTTGAGAAAAACGCCTATAAAGATTTTGAATGATTTTTTTCTTTTTTTCCAGAAAGTAAAAGATATTACGCACCTCACCTCACCTAAATGAGAGCACCAAAGCGCAGTAAAAGTTTTTATTCACACCGCACCGCACCGCACCACACCGCACCGCACCGCACCGCACCGCACCGCACCGCACCGCACCGCACCAACTCCGTATTTATTTCAAAATATTTCAGCTCCGACTTTGCGGAAATATTTTTACTTTCCAAAAAATTATGAAAATTTATGTCAACCGGCTCCGGCTCCGACTCCGCTCCGGCTCAGCCGGCTGGCTCCGGCTCGGTTTCGGCCGGCTCTTTCAAATTGTTTCAGCTCCAACTTTAAAGAATTACTTTCAACTGCAAAAAATTGTTCTTCAGCTCCGGCTCGGCTCCGGTTCCGCTCAACTCAACTCCGGCTCCGCTCCAGCTCCAGCTCGATGTTTCCATTTCGAATAGTTCAGCTCCAACTTTGCAGAAGTATTTTAACCTGCAAAAACAATTTCTTTAAAAAATTTATACTTTACCTAAGGCTCTTATCCGGCTCCGGCTCTGGCTCCGGCTCTGGCTCTGGCTCTGGCTCCGGCTCCGGCTCCTTTTCAAAATTGTTCATCTCCAACTTTGTTTAATTACTTTCATCTACAAAAAAATTTCTTAAAAAAAATTTGTTCCTCAGATCCGCATCTGGCTCCGACTCCGGCTCCGGCTCCGGCTTTATCTCCGACTTCGTTTCATATTTATGAAGAGCTCAGCTCCGACTTTGCAGAAGTATTTTTATCTGCAAAAACAATTTCTTTAAAATAATTTATACTTTACCTCCGGCTCCGGCTCCGGCTCGCCGGCTCCGGCTCCGGCTCAGACCGGGTTCTTTCAATTGTTCAGCTCAAGCTTTGTACAGTACTTTCATCTGCAAAAAATCTTGAAAAAAATTGCTCTTCAGATCCAAGCTCAAATCGGCTCTTGCTCGGCTCGGCTCGGCTCCGGCTCCGACTTCGTTTCCATTTCAGAAAGAAGTTCAGCCAAAACTTTACAGAAGTATTTTTACCTGCAAACAATTCAAAAAAAAAGTATACTTGCTGCTGGCTCAAACTTGGCTCCGCTCCAAACCGGCTCCGGCTACTATTCAAATTGTTCAGCTCAAACTTTGTTTTTCCTACAATTAGTAAAATGTTTTAGCTCCGGCTCCGGCTCCGGCTCCGGCTCCGGCTCCGGCTCCGGCTCCGGCTCCAGCTCCGACTCCGTTTTCATTTCAGAAAAGTTCAGCTCCGACTTTGCAGAAGTATTTTTACCTGCAAAAACAAGTTCTTTAAAAAATGTATAATTTCGGCTCCGGCTCAGCTCCCGGCTCCGGCTCCGGCGCTCTGACTCTGGCTCCGGCTCCCGGCTCTGGCTCCGGCTCCTATCAAATTTGTTCAGCTCCATCTTTGCAGATATATTTTCACCTGCAAAAATTTCTTGAAAAAATTTGTTTTCGGCTCTCTATATCTACGAAAACCGTCTCGCTCCACGGCTGTACGTATATATGTGACTACATTTATATGATTGAAGAGCCTGATCTTAGGTTGTGTTTGCGAAAAGGAAAAGTTTAATTTATTATAAAATGAGAATAAAACCTAGAAAGATCCTGGAAAGTTGAATTGCAATTTCGAACCTGGAAATTAAATTTTTTAGTTTGACACCCTTATAAAAAATATCCTGTATCTTAAAAAAAACCTTTCAAGTTACAGAAACCAGTACCATGCTGTAGGAAATTTTCCTAATAATTCAGTAATAAACTTACCTTTTAAGTTAAGAGACATTCCGCCTACACTGCCTTTAAAATCAAGAGACATTCCTCCTGAATTGACACCTAAGCTTCCACCTAAATTACCTCCGAAGCTTTCACCCAAATTCACCAGTGTTCTTGATTATTCTACTCCTTCTTATTCACAAAGGATGTATCCTGTACGTAACATTTTACACCCTTTCCATTCAACTCCTATAACGGATATACAAACTCCTTCTTCTAATATTTTACCTCAAACTTCTACTACCTCCACTACTGTCAATCCTACACCCAGTGGTACGGATTTTGCCAGTACTGGAGCTATACCTAAACCAAAAAACATAAACCATATCAATCAAATACAAAATCAACAATATAATTATTACCCTTAGAACACACATATATAACTCGTGTTCACCTCATATTTATTCAACGGTGATTCCTTGAAGTAAGTATGAAATTGTAAATTGTGTAAATAATTAGTTTAAGAAATCAATCTACATCGTGTGTTCTACGCGCGATTTGAATATAGTAAGTAAGTAAGTCGAACTTTCGTGTGTCATGCGCGCGGGATTTCGTTCTTTTAGTATGTAAGTTACACAGTATTATATCCTATATTCTTAATACATAAGTTACATTTAAATACCTATTCTTTAAGTGTTATATCCTATACTCTTATATGTTATACTTTATATTCTTATATGTTTTGTACAATATACTCTTATATGTTTTGTATTCTTATACTTTTATATGTTTAGGTCTATACCTAACTTTTTACAAAATAAAGAAAATAAAATAAAAATGAAAAAGAAAAGAAAATCGGAAAAATACGAAACTAAACTAAGTTTACATATAAAGTTAATTGATGTTATACATATGCTTTTCGTGTTGATATATATTATAGTTATGAAATATTCATCTATCTTAATTGTTATGTTCTTCCTTTTCAGATGTTGACTTTATCTATCCTCCCGCAATCTCATTTATTCATGCTTCGCTTTTGCTTTGCTTTTTGTTTAAATTTTCCTTACTCTAATGCTAAAACCGATAATGCTATAATGATTAACCCTGGTCTCATCATGGATTTTGACAGCAATGTCAAATTTATTTCTGGATACTTAGATTTACGAGTAGATTTAAGGAACTCTAGAGAAATTTATACACAACTGTTAAGTTCCAAAACTGATGTCACCAATT
>JABUQX010103392.1:22500-25988 GCA_015478945.1 Trachelipus rathkii
CTTGTTTCGTTTTTAAAATTTAGGGTCAAGTTTTAATGTATAGGAATGGAGAATCTACGAGTTTTTTTACTTTTCTTTTCTTTCTACTCTTTTTTCGGCGAAAAAATGAAAGTATAATATTGTCAACATCTTAGAAAACAACGCCATGTAAACTATTTTTTTTAAACATACAAACTTTAAACTCGCACACTTGGAATGTAAAAACTTATTTATAGAGTTTGCGAATAGAAAATAGAAAAGTAAAATTTGGATAATAAATTCCAATAGTAAAAATTTTAAAAGTCAAAAATATAAAAGTAAAAAGGAAAATGAACAATTGTCAATAAATCTTATTAAAAGTAAAACATTAAATGTGGAAAATAAAAAATAAAAATAAAAGTAAGTAAAAACGTAGAAATAAAAATAATACATTTCTTCATAATAAATGTCTTAAAAGGAAAAACCTTCACCGTAACCAAATTCGAAATTTTCAGTCAAATAATATAGGTCGTACATTATTGCATCGTCAATGAAAAATATTAAATTCTCTTTAAAAATTATAATGAAAAAATGTAAGTTGTCTACAAAAATCTTCGTATAAAATAAAATTTGTCTTCATATTGAAAATTTGAAAAATCAAAGCTTTTCGAATGACGCGCAAAAATTGGTTTCTATAATTCATTACCATAAGAAAAGCTTGTTGATCAACACATTTATGTTGACACATTAAATTTTTGAAAAATAATTGTCAGACAATAAAGTTGATCTGTCAATGTTATATATAAAAAACACCTATAATAATTAAAAATATAAAACCATAACAAAATTGTGTTGAAATTTGAAAACGTAGAAAAATGAAAATTGCACTTCTCGATCGTGTTTACTTCCAGTAGGAAAAAATAATATTTAGCATTCATAAATTATAGATTTTATGATCTCAACTTATTAGTCAATGGTTATATATATATATATATAATATATATTATATATATATATATAATATATATAACTATATATATATATATATATATATATATATATATATATATATATATATATATATATATATATATATATATATATATATATATATATATATATATATATATATATATATAAATATTTATATATAAATAATAAAAATTAATTGATTAAAGTCTTGTGTGTTCAAAGGTTTTGTGTAACATTGTAAATCGCTGAACAATTTGCGTGCATGTTAATATCATTGTAGCCATTACAGTAGTTACTATATAGTAGTTAGTATTCCCTGGTGGTAGAGCGAGTAGTAGTAACAATCCCCAGACAGAAGTCACCGCTGTCTTGTATTATTTAAAGTAGATCCATGTTAGACCCCTCGCTTGTTCCGTTCTATTTTCATGTTCTTCGCTTTCTGTTGTGAAAGTGAGATATGAAATAGAACAATAACAAAATTTATTTTAAGGAAATTGTCTTTCTTTCAAATATTTTTATTTCTAATTATAATACCTATAATTATTATTATAATTGTAATTATAATTATAATTATTATTATTATTATTATTATTATTATTATTATTATTATTATTATTATTATTATTATTATTATTATTATTATTATTATTATTATTATTATTATTATTATTATTATTATTATTTATATTATTATTGATTTGCAGTTATAGTTATAGAAAGTCTTAGTAGTATAATTTTATTGTTATTGTTATTACAATGAAAATTGTTATTATTATTGTTCATACCTTCGAGACTTGACGAGTTTTTTTCATCTTGGTCAACTCTTGAAAGTATATATATTTATTATAATAAAATATATATATATATATATATATATAATTTAATATTAATATATATATATATATATATATATATATATATATATATATATATATATATATATATATATATATATATATATATATAATATAATATATACTATATATATGTATATATATATATATATATATATATAAATGGCACATAAAAATTAATCTATTCGTCCAGCAACATTACACATATTCGTTAATGTAGCAATAATTTTATAATAACAACTTTAGATTTTAACAACCAAAGCGACTTACATATAAAAATAAATTTAGAAAATTTTCAATAAAAATATATTGAAAATAAATTTCAAATTAAATTTAATAAACATCAAAACTTTTACGTTCGTAAAAATTCTCGTAAATAAAAACTCCGTTCTTCATATGGGCATTTGTTCTTACATAGCAGTAGATTATATAAGTCAATAATTATTCTTCATTCCCTTTTGTATATATATATATATATAATATGTAATAATAATAATAATAATAATAATAATATATAATAATAATATATGTATATATAATAATAATATATATATATGTAATATATATGTAATAATAATAATATATAATATAATAATAATAATAATATATAATATATGTAATATATATATATTAATAATAATAATATGTTAATAATAATAATAATAATATATGTATATGTATATATAATAATAATAATAATGTAATAATAATAATATCATAATATGTAATAATAATAATAATGTATAATAATTTATATAATAGTAATATATATAATAATAATATGTATAATAATATATTAATAATAATATAATAATATAATAATATGTATATATAATAATAATAATAATATAATATATAATATATATAAATAATATATATATAATATAATATACATATATAATAATAATATGTAATATGTATATATAATAATATATATATATATATATATATAATAATAATAATAATAATAATAATATAATAATATGTATAATAATATATGTATATAGATATAATAACATATATGTAATAATAATATATAATATGTAATATATATATATATATAATAATAATAATATGTAATAATAATATAATATATAATTTATAATAATATATTTATATATATAGTAATAATAATAATAATAATAATAATATAATATATATATATATATAACATAATAATATAATATATATATAATATATATATAACTATTTATATATATAACCAATAATATTATATATATATATATATAATAATATAATAATAATAATATATATATATGTGCATATCGGGTCCACTTTGAGTCCACTGGGTATATATATACATAATAATGTACAATAATATATATGTAACATATATATAATATATATATTAATAATAATATATAATATAATAACATATATATATATGTATTATTCTTTGTGTATATATATATATATATATATATAAGCTTATATTTCCACTATTCATTGGTTACCTTCAGACTGGTCGAGCGAAAGTGGTACCGCGTCTGAGATTTGTCTGAAGTTAGGAAAGTGTTGGTTTGTGATTGGTTCCTTCATTAGCCCAGCTATCTGGGACCGGGTCACAAATCCCAACAGCATATATTATATGGAGAAGATTAACGCATGCAGTATGTGAACATTGAGAAATCTGAGCCATACTCAATCGCTACCGGTTAGATATATCGCGAAGATTTTACGAGA
>JABUQX010103393.1:0-12500 GCA_015478945.1 Trachelipus rathkii
TCTACATAAAGAATAGTAAAACTTATGTCTAAATAAACTTTTCTCAAATAGTCTATTAGCTTTTTTCCTTCTCGCAATGTTCGCCGGGTCTTTTACTATATATTATATTATATAATATATATATATATTATATATATATATACTATATATATATATTGTATATATATAATATATATAGTATATATAATTTCTAGGCTCCATAATGTTCCCTTCATGCACTTCTGATCCACATAGGCGATAAGGGAACAACAGGTATTCTGGAAAGCGCTTTCACCCCGGGCGTCACCAACGGCAAGGTACAATATATATATATATTTATATATATATATATATATATATATATATATATATTTAGTCAATTATTCAGTATATGCAAGATGGATAAAGGGAACGTAAATATATAGGCCGTAGTACAACAACGTAATTATAATACGTATCTATATATATATATATATAATATATTATATATACAGTATATATTGATATATATATATATATTAGGTGAAAACACATCAAGTATACTAAGTAAACCTAGTATATATGTATGTGACATATAAGTATAATATAGTGAGGGAGAAGGAATCATCATTCATATATATTAGTCTATTATATATATATATATATATATATAATATATATACAATAATTGCCATGTATTATTTTATTTCAGTAATGGGGATTATTTGCCTTATCTGGAGAAGTAGACTAGCTATTTTTAGAAAGGATTTACGATACACTATATGATATATAACTATAATATATATATATATATTATATATATATTATATATATTCTATATATATATATATATATATATATATATATATATATATATATATATAATAGTATATATATAATATATATATATATAGATTATATGTATATAGACAGCGAAAGGGCAAATTATATATTATACTAGTTCACTATCATATATATATATATATATATACTATATATATATATATATATATATATAGTATGATATAGTATATATATATAATTATTATAGGCTAAAAGGGCCGTGCATAATAAGACTCAGGAGACAGAAACGGAAATTTAGCGGTGGTCAAGTAAGAGAAGAAGGAAGGTTTGAGGTGAGTTCGGGAGTGAGACAAGGCAGTACTGAAATAAAGATGGGTGGAGAAATACTAAAGTACTTGGGTGGAGTATTTGTGAAGAGAGGGAGAAATGTATCAGGGAGATCAGCAAGTAGGATATGCTCAATGTGGGGGAGCTGTAAGAGTCACAATGCTACCCCATACTGAAAGATAGACAAATAAGTATTGAGGTGAAAAGGGTGGTATTCGAGGTTTTGTTAACACCGATTCTACTATATGGGGCAGAGTCCATTTTGGAGTCATGGAGTATGACGCACAAGAGAGGATCGTGAGGGACATACAGTCGGCGGAAATGATTGACGTTTTTGAGATGCGATAATTAGGGAAAGCACTACGCAAGAGACCATGCCAGAAGAAAGACGAAGGAATAAGAGTAGAGAAGGTGGAGTGAAGAGAGCTCATATTGGTAACATGTATGCAGCACCATAGTGTGATTCGTTGGGCTGGGGACGACCTGTAAGCAAGAAGCAGGGGAGAAGATAAGTGGCCAAGAGGGGATAAGGGTGGAAGACCGAGAGAACAAGACCGAGAGTAAAACCTACGGGAAGAGATCCTAGAGCTCGCGGAAGACTCGTTTTGAGAAAACATCGGAATGACCGTCAATGAGAAAGCTGAGAGAAGAGGGAGAAGAGGATATGAGCAGTTGCCAAGTTGTAATATAGGCCTTAATCATATATATATATCAGGCATAATATATATATAAAATAAACAAATCTCTCTTCGAAGTTCTTTTTATATTGGATAATTACAATATAATTTATAAAAGAGTTTAAAATTGATATATATATATTGACTATATTAGGTATTCTATATATTATATATTAATATATTTATCGGGAGGAAGGTATATATCTCACTATGTTTGATACAAATGAGTAATATATATATTCTTATGATGGTATTAAGACCTACTTATTATTACAAATCATTCCAGATTATATTCAAAGATCTTTGATGAACCATAATGTAGGGTATTTCCCCAGTATAGGCTGAGGATGAGTAGTATAAGTAACTATATATTTCTATTGGTTGATGGATCAAGGGTAAACTATAGTATTATATGTATAAAGTTAGATGTAGTAGGGCCTATATACTTAGCTCTACTATATCAGTACAAAGTATACACTATGTACTATCAAACTACGAATTTAGAATTATTTATAATAGGGATATTAAATAGTATTGAGTATATAGTACCATCTATATTTATATATATATATAGTACGACTAAATTCTACTACAACTTTAGTCTCTTGGAAAGGCGAAAATCAAAACCTATGGTAGCTATATATATATATATATATATCTAATAATATATATATTATATATATATTTAGATTAACTATATATATATATATTATCTATATCTATATTATTCTAAAATTCTAAGCTCATAATCTCCCTCACTTTAAAGCCCGTGTCTGTGCTCATCTGCGTACATTTACGCCTAGCGATGAAAAAATTTTATCGTGCACACCCCTCCTGATAGGGCCTCTGCCCGTGATGGTGGTTTTTACACTGTAAATATAATATATATATATATAAATATATATATATATATATATATATATATATAATATATATAATATATATATATATACTGCTCAAATATATCACTGCAGTTAGTGGGTTCACCGGCCCGCTCATTTAGGAGTAGTTTCCGCCTAGCGCAACTCCGCACCTCTGATTTGGGAAAAAACGTAGTCCCGCTAGCGCTCCTCCCACACTTATTCAGACCATCAAACCTCGGCTATCGCAAGTCCGCACCGTCCGCACGTCTCCCGCTAATAAATAATGTGCGACTTCACAAGAAGATTTCAATATTAAATACTAAATAGTATATATCCTTACAAAAATTTATTTTATAAATTTATATTTGCAAACATCATTTTGATAAAAAAAAATCTATGTTTACCTTTTCAAAATGTCGTCTTCAGGACCAAGAGATCGCTTATTATTACTCTCTCTCAAAAAAGATTAGATGCTCAAAATTAAAACAGTTAAGGCTGAAATCTTTGCCCTCAAAATATCCCACCAATACTAAATATTCGCTCTACATCGCCGCAGAACTAGGGAGAGGTGTAATATATTTTATTTATGACAAGTTAACAATTCTGCCTATGCTGAAAGGAAAGATGTTCCTTGTGAGAGAAGTGCTGGTGTACGTTCAACTTTCAGCAGTTGCCCTTGCAATTTAAAGGTGCTCACCTAAATCATTTTCTCTGCTTCCCCTTCCTGGAAGGATCAAGTTATTAGCGGACCACCGGTCTGGCTCCACCCGACCATAAGAGGAGGTCTATTTCGTCCAAGACTTTAGTATGGAGATCACCATAGGTAAAGCCTCGACTCCTGGCACGAGATCGATGCTATCGCCTAACGTATCAGCCTTGGTATTATATATATATATATATATATATATATAATATATATATATATATATATATATTTTATTGATTAATGATATATATATATATGGAGTACTATATATAGGTATATATATAATATAATTATCATTAAGCATGAGTATTGACCTATAGGGGTATCTAGGTACTAGGATGGGTATATATATAATATATATATATATATATCATGTTAATCAGTTCTGTGTAAAACCCAAATAGTATATATATATTATATATTTATATATAATATATATATATATATATATAATAAGATAGTAGGTGAGATAATACAGGGTGTTTACGAAATAAGGGGACAAATTGGAGGTAATAATTATCTTTGTACATTACAAGTGGGGTTTAGTATTATGGAAATAAGGTGGGTAACAAGGTAGTAATAGTATCCGTGCATTGTTGATAGAGATAAACAGGGCTGAGAATTTAAGGTAAGGTGCAAGTTATGGGTATGGATGCTGAATATTGGGAGAGAGTTTTGATGATAGGATTGCCGTAGACTGGTTATTAGTTATATTATTATTATTTTATTTATTATTATTATTATTTTATTATTATTATTATTATTATTTATTATTATTATTATTATTATGTGGTGGATATCATTATTATTATTATTGCTATTTTATTATTATTATTTATTGATTATTATTATTAAGTATTGATGTATTACTTATATAGATTAAATTTAGTGTAGTATAAGTTATCTCATTATTATTGTTAACTTATTAATTATTAACACTATTATTCATTATTATTATTATGATTATATTATTTTATTATTATTATTATTATTTTATTTATTATTGTTCTTATTATTTTATTATTAGACTCTATTAATCCTTTATATTTTATATTATTATTCATTAACTTCATAGTAATTAATTAGGATTTTGAAAATTATAATTATTCTATTATATATTTATTATTGGATCTAATTTATTATTATTAATATCTATATATAAGTGAATATTATTATTATTATTATTGGATTAATTAATTATTTATTATTTTCTCTTGTTGTTCGTGATCTAATCATTATGCATATTATTTTCTCAGTAATATAAATGATTATTATTAAATATTATTATTAAATATTCCTCAGTAATATAAATATCGATTAAATAGTAAATATATTATTATTATTTTAATTAAAAATTATTATTATTATTTTTATTATATTATTTATTATTATTTTTATTTATTATTATTATTATATTATTATTATTTTAATTTAATCTGCACTCTACTTATAATAATTAATACATGAAATTTCATTATTAATAAAACTTTATCTTATTATTATTATTATTATTATTATTATTATTATTATTATTATTATTATTATTATTATTATTATGATAACTTTACTATACTTCTTTGTTATTATTATTCCTTGTTCCTATTCCGTATTATTTACTATTATCACAGTAATATTACTTATCAAATACTTATTGTTATTAAGGCATTACATATTGTTATTAGTAATATTAGGAGTATTATTTATGATTTATTATTATTTTGTAATTTATTATTGTTATTGCTTGTACATTCCGTCTTCCGATAAAATATTGCTCGAAGAATAGTCTAATCAGCAAAGGTGACTAGTAATTGGATTCACCTTATCCCTTACTCTATAATGAAGATGGATGATCCTAAATAAGCGCACTTATTATTGCAGTGTCAATATTAGAGACCACCAGCAAATACCATTGGCCTGTTCTATAGGTTACTACTGGTTAAAGGCGTTGACAGGAGAGTTTTCGTAGCCAACTCGTCACATCTACGGATCATAACACGCAAATATTCCATCAATACCCCTTGCCACATTTCCTAACTTTTCATTTGTTAACATACTTAAATGAAGAACTTTTTGACAGATAAACTCTGGTATGTTAAGACAAAACGCTGTAATGGTAGCATCGAATGATTAATATCCTCCAAATTTGTCCCCGTATTTCGTAAACACCCCCCTGCTAATACTATATTATTCTCTTTATAATTAATATATATATATATATATATATATATACGGGATAGCACAGGTAAGATAATACTATATATATATACAGTTTCATATATAACTGGAGTGGTCAATATATAATCACAGGTAATATTGATGATACATCATTAGTTGGGAAGTGATATTATTATATATATTTGGGTTATTACACAGAATTGTTTAGATATTGCCTAGTTATTATAGTAATAATAAATTTAATATAAAGTTATGAGATTTGAGGTTAATAAGGCTATCTCACAGCTCTATAAAACTGGCAGTTTCAAATGTTATTTATTATATATAGATCGCGTACCTTGTAAGGGAGCGTTTGAGATTGGATTTTTGCAAGTTTTAATTATTAAAAAAATAAGATTATTATACCTAAAGTTTAGTAAATTATTAGTTATAGGATCTATGTAAAAAGTGCCTTTAATTATATTAATTTTATTTATATCAACCAATAAGATACTTAATAACGTAAACTATATTTTTATTTTTTTAAAAAGGTGCGGAACCAAAGAGCGGAAACCTTTTTTTGATCAGCACGTGCAAGTCCGCTAATTTTCTGACCACTCCGCACCTCCGCTAGTCGCACCTATTCATAGGCTGTTCGCTGAGCGGACTAGCGCGACTTAAAGGCGTGTTAGTATAGGCGCACCCCTCTGATATGAGTGACTATAGTCAGTAGTACTATATATATTATATATTAAGGGATAAATATATATAATATTTATATATATATATAATCTTATTTATTTTTACATATAAAATAATATATGTATTTGTAACGCAGCACATTTTATTTACTTATATATAAAACTATGGGTAACATGTAGGGCTTTTACTATAAATATATATATATATTATATATTCATCAGATATATTTTCAAAGATCTTGCTAGTGTGTTCCAGTATACATATATATATTATATATATATATATATTATATATATATATATATAATATATTTGTATATAAAGTATAATATATTCGTGAATAACATTTCGAGATATATATATATATTATATATATCTATCATATAGTATAGTATCTTATTATACTGTATATAAATGACACTTTGCTCGCAATCCAATCCAAACAAATGAATCTCCATTTATTTCCTCGTAAAAACCATCAATGTTTATCCCCTGAGGTAATTTTAAAGATCACTAAACATTATAGTTCTCACATCACAGAATTTTCAAGTTACACATACGTATCCTTGATTTCTCTGAACCAATAAAATCAGCAATTGCAGAGTTATATTGTCTAATTTGTCATTGTTATTTTATACTCATTTTTTGTTTTGATGGTTGTTAGGATTTTTTTTTAATGTTATGACAGAATATAAACCTAATAAACGATGATATTAAAAAGCATTAAAGGGGAAGGGGGAGATAAAAATTATCACATACTAAAACGATCTGCTGGCGGGAATAGATTGTTCATCAGTTGTTTTTCAGCTTTATCAAAATTAGTAGTGTTTTTTGTGTGAATATAAATTGTTGGTTGGAAGAAGAATACATTTTTAATGATATAGAAAAATTAATTATGAATTAGTGGAAGAGTTAAAGAGCATTTTGAATTGAAAGGGATATGAGTGAATTTCACATGCTATCAAAACTTCATTTTGGAGTAAAATTGTCCTTGGTTATATATATATATATATATATATAATATAATTTCTATATATCCTAATAGGGTGATGGATCAGTATATATATATTCTATCCAGTATATATATACATATATACTTCTAGGGCTACTTAATACCAGTAAAAAAAATTTGATGGACAGAACTATATATATATATATATATATATATATATATTATTGAAGGATAAGAGGGAAATAACAATATATATAAGGTAGGTATTTTTACTATACATTATATATAATATATATATATATATATATATATATTAATATATATATAGGTTATGTATGTGAGTATATATATATAATAATTTCTGTATATATATTATTTGGTAAGGAAATGGTTATACAATAATGCGGTATATATATATGGGTCTGATTTTACGGCATATGGGCGTCTCCACATCATGATAATAACATACTATATATATATATATATATATATATAGTAAAAGTTACTTAACTGCTACACGTTAAAAGCGTAATTTAGTAAATGTAGTGTATATCAAACGAATGTTTAAATAAAAAAAACATTTTTAGGGGCGAAGACAGAAAAAAAAAAAGAATTATTATATTTTTTTGGTGCATTTTGTGTAGCGGACTCTACTCTTCCTAGGGCCTACGAAATTTAAAATTGAGAAAATAAAATATATAGGCAGATGACACGTGAAGCAGAAAGATTCGTCCTCCATACTTACTTCCCCTTCCCCAAAATTTCCTGCACACATACCGTTCCCACCTGTTCTCACAATATTCTCTTTTCAATCAATGTTTTCAGTTCACATATTATTGCACTAATGCGAACACACACCTACACACACCTACACCTACACACACAGACACACACACAGGCACACACACAGACACACACACACACACACACACACATTTTACACACATTCACAAACACACAACACTATAATTTATTTTTATCATAGAAAGGGGTTGATAATATATTTGGAGGTATATTGAATATATAATATATATCTTCTATTTATTTACTATATATAAATATATATATATAATATACAATTCCTAATATATATATATATATATATATATATATATATATATATATAGTGAAGACTTCAAAAAACACCCACGATATATAATAAAACTACGATATGGTACATTAAGAGAAACGCTAATAAGCGAGTGGAATATTGTGAGAATGAGCGTATAAAATTTGTATGGAAATGGAAATTTTTTTTTTGATATCTCGAAAACAACGATAGGCACAAAAAAACTAATAACTTAATATTTGGAATCAGCGTATGAAAGTTGTATGGAAAATGGAAACCTTTTTTTTTAAATTTTTTTTCTAACTAAAAGAATACCCCGGGTAAACTGCAAAGATGCAAAGAGTCGGGATCCCTCGGCCGAATCGTGGGACGACGGTCCCTCCCTCTGCCCCACCGTCTGCTCGAGCCCCCTTAAAAAAAAAATCATTTTCCATACAAATTTCATACGCTGATTTCATATATGTTATCAGTTTTCTTGTACCTATCGTAGTTTTTAATATATCAAAAAAAATTTTTTTTTTCCATTTTTCCAAAGAGTCGGGTCTCTCGGCCGAATCGTGGGACGACGGGGGGGACAAAGTCCCCCCCTCTGTCCAGCCGTCGGCTCAAGCTCCCTAAAAAAAAATTCATTTTCCATATAAATTTCATACGCTGATTCCAAATATGCTATTAGTTTTCTTGTACCTATCGTAATTTTCGAGATATCATGCGGGTGCTTTGGTAAGTTTTGCCTATATATATATATATATATAATAATATAGTATATATACTATATATCTATATATATACTTATTTCTATATATACTATATATCAGCTAATATTCTAACCTAACCTAACCCTAACCTAATCTAAGCTAACCTAATTTCGCCCCTAGAACAACTATTTTTATGTATCATAGAGGTTACCTGCGAAAAAATTTTTTTCTTCCGACCCCGTTCCGTGTGCGCGTTAAGTAACTTTGTCCTAATATAATATAATATTTTATTATCTATATTTTTTTATCAGCAGTATATATATATTTTGCTATATATATGTATATCACTATATATATAATATATTACTTTCAGAGGGTAAAACAGAGAGTAGGGTCAGTAAAGGCGAGTCACTATACTATTTATATTATCCAGGAAATGAGTTAAGACCGGGTTAAGCAGAGGTCGGGTTACCAGCTCACGGGTCAGAGCCTAATCTCCGGCGAGGAGGGGTGTGGCTCTTAAACAGAAATTTAAGATCTGAGAAAGGACCGGGGGAGCTAAAAGAATGAGATTTTAAGTATCACACTACCCCACGCCGACCAAGTGACGAAACCTCTGGATCTCTCGCTTAGGCTTGGGCGAGTGCTCCTACTGCTGAGGCTACCGACGCTAATTTTTGGTGCTTGATACATCCTTCTTGACTATACGAACCGACTCCGCCGAATGTCCATTCCTTCTTTTAATAAATAACTAAATCCAAAATCATTGCTTTTCATATTTATTTTTACTTAACTTATTATCAAACGCAAACCAATAAGTTAAAATTTTGCTGCCTCCTCCGTTAGCTTAAGTTAAGGAGGCATACAAGAATTATAGTTTTGTTTAAATGTTTCATTATTGAATTTGAAATTTTGTATTTGTAATTTCTTTTTCTAAAGAGTTTTTGTAGAGCACAAATCTATAATCAGATGATTTCCATTATATATATATAATGCAGTAACCATCTTTCCCGCAGTTTCACATCAAAGTTCCAATCCACCTTCAGTGTGAGCATATATAATTATCTTAGTGTTTATCTATTGAGTATTCTTCTACTCACGCAATTCTATTTCTTCTGAAATATCTTTTCTTTTCCACTCTTCTTCTCAGTGCGGTCCGCTCTCTGAAATCGCAGCAGTCAGACTTCAACTAAACACTGTAGTCATCTATCATAAATATAATATATAATATATATATATATATATATAATTATATATATAATATGAAGATAAGGAAAGAAGAAGAGGATAATAAGAGATAAATAGAGGAGAGAGCGAGAAGGAGAGAGAGAAGAGATGAAGATAGGAGGAGAGTGAATGAATGAGAGAAGAGAGAAGATGAGTAGGTGATAGTAATAAGAATAGTATAGATAGATCGTAAGATTAGTATAGAGAGATGAAGTTAATAGTATATAGAGTAAGATAGATAAGATGAATGATGATATGAGAGAGAGAATAGAGTAAATGAATGAAGAGAGAGATAGAATGAATGAATAGAATGAGATAGAGTAAGAGATGTAGAGAGTAGACAGAGAGTAGGATAAGTATGTTAAAAGTTGCAAAGAAATGATCGAGTATGAGAGATGAATATACGCATAAGATAGCAATAAAGATATAAGTAAAAGTGAGAAATGAATGTGAGTGAATAGAGAGAGCACAGTAAGATCGACCAGAGTGAGGAAAAGACGAGCACATCGAGGTGTACGAAGAGGAGATGACAAAGATGGATAGAAGACGAGTAGTGTATAACCAGATGTGAGTGAGAAATAGAGAAACAGATAAAACTAAAGATATATATTTATGGGAAAGGATGAAGTATAACAGAGAAGAGATAGATGAGAGAGAGAGAGTCAAGTAATATGTAGAGTATGAGATAGAGAGAGATACATATATTTTGCAAACACTTGAGATAAATTAAATAATAACAGACAATAATAGTACGAAGCAATTGTGTGCACACTTACAGTTTCGTCTACACAATGTGAAATGAGCAAACCCAGCGGTCTTAAATAGCCAGCCTATTCTCGCGACGTTGGCAATTGTTATTGAGGAGCGAGACAGCGGTCTCACAAATTACAGATATAAATACCGGTTGTGTTGTGCCGAATTTGTAGATCATTACAGAATGTCTTGATATGCGAGCACCACTATTTTAATTCATCGGGACTAAATAATCCACTGTTCGCATAAACAGGCTAACAGTATAACCCTACCACAAGGTGTTATCTCGAGAGGAATGCAACCCCACAAGAGAAATCCAAACTGTATAAAATTAATTATAGGTCTAGAGACCGCGAGAGGCCAAGGTCTGTACCTCTCGACTATCTCAGAGTGTCGAGTGGATATAACAAGAGTGTGTCAAATATAAGTTACGAGCAATCCTAACATGATAATAGAGACTGAGAAAATGCGCCCCGTCTGTACTACTGAAATACATTTTTCTTTCTGATCTTAATTGTTAATGAGACGTCTTCAGTAGTGTATGCAACGTATGTTCAAGACATTGGCGATAACACGTCTCACCACAGACTAGCCTACGCAGTAGCGGTAAAAAGAAACTCAGACCTATCAATTGGTCGCCTACATACTAACGAGACACTCATTACATTCAATAAACTGGTGTTTGTGGCGGCCTTTCACTATTGGCTGTGGGTTTCTCATCGTTCCCATAAATGTATAATGTCGTAGAACTTAAGATATGGCGAGTCTCTGGAAATATAATTAATATTATCTCTATCGTGAATTTCAATTATCTTCTATGAGCCTAATAAAGTGGTAGAGGAAGTGAGTACTGCAATAGAATCTGTATATCAGGATTTATAAAGTTTAAGCAATATCAACACATCACGACACAAAGCTATCATCTTTTGCAGGAAACTCTGTTGGTACAAGTGCCTCTTTGCACTACGTTGGATGGAAACTAGTTGGATGTGATAAGGGTACAGTTGATTTTTCAATACCCTGAAAACTGTCGAAATGACTTACATGTAGTGTTGCCAGCAATCTTTTCTGTAGTATTTTTAATTGATAGGAACCTTAAGAGAGTCTTCAGTACATTAGAGAAACTGAATCTGATCTTCGACTATATACTTAAGGAATTGATACTTGCACCGAGGTCGTAATATACTATAAATAATTATAGGTTATCCACCATTAGTAAAAGTTTTTATAAAATCTTCCCTGTTACTCTAAGACGTTGATGGAGACGTTCAAACATAGAGAAGCATTCTGATGCTAATAATTACCGAGTTCGTTATATATACGACTTAGTAAACACAAATGTACAATATCGCACCATTCACTATGTTGTGTAATTCATTTTGGAAAATATGAGCTAAACACTTTGAACACAGAACTTGACGGCAACCGGCTAGTTTATGTATTAAATAGATAGAGAGATACGGATCTAGTAAATAACAGGTAAGTAAGGACTATTATCTATCAGGTTAATATTTGTGCTTATTTATATAAGGTTGAGATGTGGTACATGACTGGAGGACGGGCAATGGGGAATATATCAGATATGTTCCAACATAAAATTTCACATCCCTAATC
>JABUQX010103393.1:17500-20000 GCA_015478945.1 Trachelipus rathkii
CATCCGCGGCTTACTCTCTAACTCTGCATCCGTGGAACACCACCTCTCTAACTCTAGCCCTAACCTTTTGCTCTTGTCTGAGACCCAGATAGCTAAGAATTCTTCCTCTAACTCGTTTAATATGTCCAACTATAACTTATTTCATAATTTCCGTCTAAAGGGTGGAGTATGTGCCTATGTTAACATAAATACTCCTGTAACACGTCTCGTGAATCTCGAATCTCCTAATTTCGATGTTCTATGGCTTAAAATCTTTCTCCCTTCTACTACAATAATCTTGTGCTTCTGCTACTGCTCTCCTAACAGAACAGATTTTCACGCCTTTTTTGAATATCTTACTACTTCTTACGAGACTGTTATATCTTCTCATCATCCAAATACTGAGGTCCTCTATTTAGGGGATTTCAATAGACATAACATGAATGGTTGGGTTCCTCTCATACCGATTTAGTGGGGAGAGGCCGAATCATTTCAGATTCTCAACGATCTGAGCAACTAATTAAAGGAACCCACACACATTCCGGATCGTCCGTAACCAATTCTTGAACACATTTATTTCACCACTAGTCCTTCTCTCTTAAAATACACCACTTTCGCTCCTATCGGTAAATCTGACCACAACCTAATTTCTATCTCTTAATTTTAATACCTTCTCTCAAACAGTTCCCTTTTTCACTGTTTATTTTTTGTCAATTTAATCGGACCGATTGGGGCCTTGCGGCGCTTCTACTGCTAACTATAATTGGAATGACTGCTTTGTCTCTGGTGACGCTTCGACTTCTGCCGCATAAGGTGGTGAGCGTGTATCGTTGATGGGATGAGGCAGGTTCATTCCTTTCTTCGACAAAATCTTTCTCTCCTCATCATAACCCATGGTTCGATCGTGCTTGTTCTCTGCGCCATTCAGGCTGAGAGGACAGTGCGTATCGCGAGTGGAAAAAATTCTTCGTTCTCCTATTCCACTCTTAGCTAATTTTCATTTCTGCTAAGAAATCGTTGCAGGGATACTCTTCGACGAGCAAAGCGAGCTTTCATTCAAAAAAGAAAAGTGCGCTAACCTCCTTGGTTCTCCTACTGACAAATCTTTCTGGCCTCTTGCCAAAAACATCTCTAACAACTTCTGTAAATCTGTCTTTCCTCCTCTTATTCGCTCTGATGGTTCTGTTGCTAATTCTCCAACTGAAAAGGCCAATCTCTTCGGCCTCCTATTTTCCTCTAACTCAACCCTGGACGATTCTGGCATTCCTCTTCCTCCTCCTTCTCCTCTCAGATTTCCTATGCCTTTTTTGCCTGTGATTAAATTTGATCTTGTGCATGTCCACCTGAAAATCTACGAACGTTAGAAAGGCGGGTGGCCCGGATGGCATTCCTCCCGAGTTTGGAGGGAGTGTGCTTCCGTGCTGACCCCGCCCCTCGTTCAACTATATTCTCTATGCCTCAATACTAGCACTTTCCCTCAGTGTTGGAAGCGCGCACATGTCCAACCTATTCCGAAAAAAGGAAGCCGCTCTGATCCTTCTAACTATCGCCCTATAGCTCTCACTTGTATTCTATCTAAGATCTTTTAAAAACCCTTCTCAACTCTCATTTCTATAGATCATCTGGAATCTCATTCACTTCTTTTCGATCGCCAGTATGGCTTTTGGCGCTCGAGGTCTACTGGCGATATACTTTCCTATTCTAACTTGATTTATGGTTTTTCCGCCCTTAGGAACCACGGGGAGACTTGCGTGGTGGCGCCTGACATATCAAAGCATTTGACCGAGTATGGCACGCGTCACTGCTCTCAAAGCTCCCCCTTTGGGTTTCCTCTTTCACTTTGCTTACTATGTCTAGTTTTCTCCTCAACATCGCTCAATGTCGGCTGTTGTTGACGGGGCGACTTCTTCTTCTTTCTGGTTAATTGTGGTGTTCCTCAGGGTTTCTGTCTTATTTCCTACTTTATTCTTACTTTTCATTAATGATCTCTTCGCCTGCATATTTAGTTCTATATATTAGAATGCCGATGACTCGACCTTCCATTCTTCAACTCATTTCAATTCTGCCTCCCTCTTTTACTTCTAGAATTGCCTCTCGTCTTAATCTTTCCGATTCTATTCTCGCTGATCTGGATAGGATTTCCGGTGGGGTCGTTCAACCTTGTTGAAATTTAAATTCTTTAAAACTTCAAACTTCTACAAATTCTCCCTCTTCTAAAAACACCTTTCCAACTTTCCTTTATCTTCTGTTCGACGGTTTCTTCTCGTCTCTCCTGTGACAATATAACATCTTTTGGCCTTCACATAAACAAAAAATGTCTTGAAAACTCAAATCACAACGGTTGTTAGGACGGCCTCAAAAAACTGGGAGTTCTGTTAGACTGCGAGACTTTTTTTCCTCTTCTCAAGTGCTTCAGGCTATAACAAGAGGCCTCATCCCCCTTTTATGGAGTACTTGCTCTCATATTCTGGGAGAGGCTCTGGTTTCACCCGGCTTTTGGACAGGTTCGAGTCAAAGGCCA
>JABUQX010103394.1:0-20000 GCA_015478945.1 Trachelipus rathkii
ATCATCAGTGGTTCGTTGAGAATAAAACTGAATCCAAATATTAAATATATTAAAATAATTAATATATATATTATCATATATATATATATATATATAATAGTTCGTTACTTTATTAATATTTTCACTTAAATACTGAGTATATATTTATTACGACTATAATTATATTAATATATATATAATTATATATATTAGTATTATAATTATAATATATATATTATAGTATATTAAATATATTTATTATAATCAATAGTATATATATATATATATCATATTATATATATTATAATATATATAGTATTATATTATATATATATATATAATATATATATATTTATATATACTATTAATAAATATAATATAATATATATTAATATATTCAAATATATATAATATATATATATATATAATATTATATAATATAATATATCTAGTATAATTATATATATAATATATATATATATTAATTATATAATATAAATATAATTAAATATTAATATATAATATATATATATTATATATTAATATATATATATATTATAATATATATATATATTATATATATTAATAATCTATATATAATATATTATATATATATATATATATAATTATATATATTATATATATATATATATATAATATATATATATTATATATATTAATATATATAATAATATTAATATTATATATATATATTAATACTATATATATTAATTATATAATTAATAATTTGTTATATTAATAGGTATTTGCCTTAAAGGATATTATATACATATATTTTAATATTAGGTTTAAATATAAGGTATATATACATTAAGTTAGGTTCGTAGTGATATAATAGTATTTAAGGTTATAGTAATATAATTATATATAGTTTAAGTATTAGTATTATTATAAGTTAGGATTATAATAGTTATAAGGATAAGAGTAATAGTGATTAGGTTTAGTATAATTATATATATATATATATATTATACATATGTATATAATTAATATATATTATATATAATAATATATATATAAGTATTTAATAATATATTATATTATATATACTATATATATATATTATATATATATTAATACATATATTATATATATAATATATATATATTATATATTTAATATATATATATATAATATATTAATATTATTAATATATTTATCTTAATATATATATATATATATATATAGTAATATATATATTATTATATAATAATATTATATTATTATCACTTAACAAACAATTAAAATATTTAGTTGCGATTTATACTGCTTCTTTTGAAATTATCGTATATATGAGAGCACAAATATGAATAATGTTATATTTTAGGATTTTTGGTTAATTTCAATGTAACTATATTACCGTTTTTCTCAGTTTTTGCTATATTATGTGCCTTACGAAACGTAGGAAAAATGCTAAACGTTATTGCGTGAGTTCGTTTTTGTCAAATTTAACTCAAAATTTAGTAATTAGCTCACCAAACGTAAGGAATTCCCTATAATCTAATATAAGGTTCTAATATTATTACTACGGGGCTTGCCTGATATAAGGAAAAATGATTTATGATAAAATATATGTAAAGCAATACAAGATAGGCGGCTTAAGTCAAGATTTTTGATATTGATGAATGTTTTTTTTATAAATATATAGCCTAATTAAATTATCTATATTTTAATTTAGAAACTATATCTTACGATCTCACTATGTTTTTTATCAATTTACGTGAAATTAATACCATCTTGTTCATTTAATATAGATTTTTTTTTTTTTTTTTTTCCAAAAATTCTTACTCTTCATTTTTCTCCGAGAGAGGCCCGGTTAGTTTTCCACGTCACATATATCCAACACCACAGATTTTATTAATAAATACATAATATGGTCACAAATATCGTGCTAAATACTGTTAATCTATAATGTCTTCAATTTTATTAACACCGCAGGGTATCTAAGGTACTTATATAGTAGGACTAACTCAACATAGACGATAATTCTGCGCCATTAGACTTCATCGTAGAATATGAACGTAAGAGAATTGTCTATCGCATATATTTATTATTTCTAGAAAATTATTTTTGCAAATTATTATCAGATTATTATTCTGAATTATTATTTTTCTGAATTATTTATTTTCTAATTAATTATTATTATTCATATATATATATTAATTATGTAATATTATCTGTCTATGTAACGTGTCAGATATCCGTATAAATTTACCAAATCTATATAGCCTTTTCTTTTATTATTACCTCTCAATGAAAATCATATTTCTATATTAGGAACATGGCTTGTCAGATGGTAAATAGATAAGCGCGTTTTTTTTAATGAATAACATAAAAACGTATATTTTCTTTAAATAATTTTTTACAGCACATTCTTTTCTCATAATATGAGAAGATTTCATGAATGGCAATAAATCTCTTATTTTTATATTTATCCTTTATATGCTGGAAACTCTCAAATAAACTATTGTCGGTCATAATCACTAAAGTAAAAATTTTTGCCCATACTACATTCCATTAACTATATATAAATTTAAAAAAAATATTTAACATTATTAAATATCAACTTTATTTGAAATTTTTTTATTGGATGTTTCAATATTATATGATGGTGCATAGAAAATATTGCTGTTATTTACATATATAGCTTAGTGAATCTCACTACAATAATTATATTATGTAATCTATCTCTATCACAATCATTTCTTGGCTTCAGAAAAAAAAATTCTTTGAAATATAGATACAGAAGCTAGTTGACTTCAATACTAACTTACTTCCTGCTACATATAAAAGTATAATATATGGAAAATATTTATTTCTTTTTTTTAATATACTCCACTACTGCAAAACTTTTTACTTCACGTAGTCACTTTGGAGAATATAATTGACTTTTATATTAGAATAAACTTTTCTTATTATTCTCACTTATAGCTATAATATGCTTACTGTTGTTTTTGGTATTTCTTTTATAAAATTTGTTATCTCTTTTATAGGGTTTTTCCATCTCACTGTCTTTTTAATCTCCATTTAATATAAATTAACAGCTTATTAAACAACTTATATGGCGATAGACAATTCTTTAGAGTCAGTAGTTTTAATTTATCTTTTATCCGCTTTTAAAGTGGCTTGTGATGTATATGCTGTTTGAGCAGAAAAATAACATTGTGATGAGCTAGATCAACGTGGTTATCAAAAATATACAATATGACAACTAACAACATGAGCATAGTTTGAGCTTTATTATGAGTAATATCTACTTTTTCAGATCAATAGTCTATTTCTTAAAACTTTTTTTCAATGTTTTTATTGTAATTTCTACTTTCTAATTATTGTGAGTACTAAATACTATATATAATTCAGTCAATTATCAAATATCATGTATATTATTTTAATGTCACTGTATACAATCTATTTAATATCACGAGAGTAAGATACACATATATAATTTTATGAGATTTTTAGTACAACCTACTTCCTATATTCGAATTTATATAATTAAAAATAATTGAATAATTAAGTGATTTTAATTAGAAGCCTTTTTGATGAGAATTAAATTAGTTACATGTCTTTTAATAATTTCCCCATTACCTTTCTTTGACGTAGTTTACTTTAAGTACTTAATACTTAAACTTAGTATATAGTTAAATTGATTAGTTTTGGAAAGGTAAAGAGAATATGAAGAAATAGATTGAAAATAAGTATAATAGTAATTATGAAAAATACAATTTACCTTCTTTTCAGTAATTTTTAAACATTTTTTTGATTATATAAATTTATTATTTTTTAATAACTCACACGTGACACACGTTAAATAACTCCTCACGTTTTTTGAGTAAGAAAGATAATTAAGAACTTGGTAAATTATATTAGTGAAATTTGTAGCAATAATTATCCTAGGCAATGATGAGGTGGCAAGCTTACAAAACTCCTCAATAGAAGAGCAACACATTGTTTCATAAACCAATTGCATAACCATAAATATGCTAGAGCAATAACAGCTAATGGGAAAAAAAGAGAAATAATAAGGAGTATTTGACTGAATGCTCATGTGTGCAATTTGGATTAGTATATTAGTGCGGAAAATATAGTATGGATTTTTTTATTAAATGAGAAAATAAATATTAAATAAAATAACACTAGTTATCAAATTGTTAGAATAGTAGTATTACTGACTGTCTAGATAAAAAAAAAACAAATATTAA
The DNA here is from genome assembly GCA_015478945.1 of Trachelipus rathkii. Lineage (NCBI taxonomy): Eukaryota > Metazoa > Arthropoda > Malacostraca > Isopoda > Trachelipodidae > Trachelipus > Trachelipus rathkii. The sequence continues at coordinate 4,203 of JABUQX010103394.1, forward strand.
TAAAATATATTAATTATTTTTATTTGTATTCCGAGAGACAAACAACATAACTTATGAATATTATAATCTTCACTTAAAGGTAGAATCGTCTCACATAAAGCGTGATTGTATAAAACGAAAGGAGAAGTATATCACAAACTCAACATTTTTTTTTTTGTGGATTGATATATATACTGGTATAAAGTCTTGTAAATTTATTGTTAAATAAATAAAATAGTACGCTAAATTTCGTTTCCCAGAGAATTCTTACACTTTTCTGTTGTAGAGAGAGTAAAAAATATCACACTAAAATTAAAAAAATAAATAGACACAGAGTGTAAATAAAAATTATTGTTCATAATTATAGTAATATGATTAGAAAAAGCCTATTTAGAGACCTTTTTATTGGTTACTCGTTAAAAAAATAAATAGACTTTCTATTAAGTTTTGTTTTTGGTTTTTTAACTAAGAAATACCCCAAGGGTATACCGGCACTGATGGCAAGGAGTCGGGGTCTCTCGCCTTCCCGGGGAACTACGGGGTAGGACTAATATCCCCCCTCCGGGGAGGGTCTCCGAACCCCCGCTCTTGTATTTGGGTTTCGTGGGGGTTCCTCCGCCCCTCCCCTACGGGGTTATGGAAAACGTCCCCACCCTGTGTTCCCCGTCCGGCTCGAGCCCCCTACATTGCCGTGTAATACCTTTACAATAAGATATATATACTATGTCCCAGCCCCCCCCCAAAAAAAATAGTTAATTTTTATTGTTTTATAATTGTTTTTTTTATATATCATACATTCCTAACTGAAATTTTAACACAAGGGTTCGCAAAAAATTATTTCTTTTCCCGTAGCTTTTTGTAGTTTCGGATACGGTTTTTTTTTTTGTTTTTCCTTTTTTTTTAATCCTGCTCTTTCACAGCACGCTCACTAAGGTAATTTTGCGCTTGTTAAAAGGTGATTCACCAGAGCCATGTATCACTTATGTCCCTGTTAGCTAATTGTAGTTTTTGAAGATAAATGAGGCGATTGTGGAGTAGAAGTCTTTTGTCTGAGGCAGCCATCACTATATATATATATATATATATATATACTATATATATATATATAATATATATATAAATATCATTTTAGTAGTATATATATATATTATATATATATATATATAAATATATATAGTACGTATATATATATATATATATATATATATATTAATACTCCTTTTTTCTTATGGTGACTGTCCTAATTGCTCCAAAATAGTCAAATTTTGTTTACGTAACTGTTATATCGGGCCAATACTATTTGAAATATATTTCTTAGAACCCCTTGCCTTCCCAAGCTTATTGAAAAGTTTTTCCAACTCGAAATCCTTCATCACACCAAACATTCTTTTTTGCACTAAGTAATAAACACGGCCAGCAATATAAGCCATCTTTTTTCACGCTTCCGCACAACTACTTAAATCGGTCATACCACACTCTCTTAAACATATATCAGAACATATAAAGCAACAGATGCCAATTAGTAATATTATCGGCACTTCTAGAACCAAAATTAGAATCAAAATTAACAAAAATTATAACAAGTTATTAAAAAAATATAATAAATTATGGTATAACTCTCTCTCTCTCTCTCTCTCTCTCTCTCTCTATATATATATATATATATATATATATATATATATATATATATATATAACTAATATATATATATAATATATATATATATATATATAGTATATATATCTATATATATATATATATATTATAATATAGTATATATAATATATATAATATATAAAGTATATATATATATATATATATATATATATATATATATATATATAATATATATATATATATTATATAATATACAAATATATATATATATATATATATAATAATATATATATATATATATATATATAGTAATATAATATATATATATATATATATATATATATATTATAATATTATATATATATAGGCCAGCGTCTGTTATAGCCGTCATATGTATCTTAAAAACTATTAATGCTACATGTAAAACGGAATACATTGCTGGAATGCTGTCCAAAAGTTTTACCGGAATGTAAAAAAAAATAAATAAAAAAATAAAAATAAAAAAAGTTATATCTCAAAACTACAATAGCTACAGCGAAAAGAAATTAATCTTTGAATCCTGGTAAAACTTCAATAAGAAATGTTAAAAAAAAATAAAAAGGAAAAAAAATTCTTTTTAATAATTTAGTAATATGATTAGAGAGCCTATTTAGAGACCTTTATTGGTTTCTCGTTAAATAAATAGACTTTCTAATTTCTATTAAATTTATACGGCACCCTAGGGGGCTCGAGCCGACGGAACATAGGGGGGGACGTTTTTCCATACCCCGTAGGGGAGGGCGAAGGAACCCCGCGACACCCAATACCAAAGAGCGGGGTTCCGAGACCCTCCCCGGAGGGGGATTAGTCCTACCCCGTAGTTCCCCGGAAGGCCGAGAAGACCCCGACTCTGCCATCGGTGCGGTATAACCCTTGGGGTATTTCTTAGTAAAAAAAAAAAAAGCAAATTTAATAGAAAGTCTATTTATTTTTAAACGAGAAACCAATAAAAGGGTTCTAAATAGGCCTCTAATCATATTCTATAATTATAACAATAAATTTTTTTTTTTTTTTTTTTTTTAGCATTTTCCTTAATTTTAAATTTTTACCAGGATTCCAAAAATGTATTCCATTCGCTGTAGCTATTGTAAGGTTTTTGAGATTTTATTTTTTTTTTTTTTTTTTTTTTTTTTTTTTTTTTTTTTTTTTTTTTTTTTTTTTTTTTTTTTTTTTTTAAGCATTTCAGGGCAAACTTTGACCAGCATTTCAGCAATGTATTCCGTTTTACTGTAGCATTAATAGTTTTTAGAATACATATGACGGCTATAACAGACGCTGACCATATATATATATATAGTATATTATAATATATACTTATATATATAGTATACATATATGATATATATATATATATATAGTATATATATATATACTATATATTATAAGATAATATATATATATATATATATATCAGTGTTTTTTTTATTTAATTTTAAAAAAAATTAGGTTTCTTTATTACTTTGTTTCACATATTTATTGGCAAACACAACTCGACTTATAGTAGACTCAGTAGAGTTGCAATTTGAGAGAAGAAGTTATTTTTGATATTTAATGACCGTTCGTAAGGAGGGCTTCTTGAAAACTCCTCAAAGTAAGACAAAACAGAATAAGGTTTCTATTACGTTGCCATGACAACCAGTGTTTTTAAAGCATTATAATTAAGCTCTTTAGTAGGCACAAATCGAAAGCGGCCTCCAGTCATATGATTCCATATGAAAAATTATGTTTGGACAAAAAATAAATGATTTTAATGTAAATTAGCGTCTTGTATTAAAGTTTCATTTTAAATAAATTCTTTCTTTGATAAATAATATTGCAATTTTGAATTTTTTTTTATAATGTTAGTTATTTTTATTTACTTAATTTATTTTAGAGAGGCCCGGCTCCTGTGCCTTCCTTCCGTAAAGCCGCGCCTCGATATATATATATATACTATATATATATATATATATATAGTATATATTATATTATATATATATTATATATATATACTATATATACCAAAAAGAATTTTTGTATAGATTTTTAAAAGAAATCATGAGTATTGCTTTCCTTAGCATAAGAATTTTTTTTTCATTGTCATTACATGCAATTTAAAAAAAAATATATAATAATATATATATATATATAAAATACAAAATAATTTTTAATTTAACATTTTCGAAATAATCTGTTTTCTCCTTTCCAGCCATTTCCTTAACCTCCATTTTTCCTACTCCAAACTCATCCCCGACTATGCTCCTAAACCCCCCCCCCATGTCTCGGAACCACGCTGATAAAATATCCCCCTTCCTATCTTAAATTTTCTCATTCGTTGAGAAGGATCAGGCGATCTCCCTCAAACCCCCTTCCCCCATCTATCTAGTAAAATTCTTCCAAAGTTGCCAATAAATGAATTTTTATAATTTTATTCCTAAATTTTAATTTCTGCTTTTATCAACAATTTTTTTTATATCCTAAAAGCTCTATGTATAAATCTTTCATTTAATATACTCTAAATTATTTAAATTTCGACTGGACGCTTACTAAAATAAATATTCCACTTATTCTAAAGCGATTTTTAGTACTTTCTATCCCCCAAAACAAAATATAAATCCTTCTCTCCCACCCCCTCTCTCCTCGCCTACGATCGGGTGGAGCATTCCAGCGCCGTCACTTTTACTCTGGAATGTGTGCTTGGACGTTGTGCTTACCATACCCGTGTGTATTCGCTTTTGGAAAAATAAGTCTGGTAGGTTTTTAAATTTTTATTAATATCTTTTTTAGTTTTATTAAATTAAATTCCTGAAAATGCTCTTACTAATTTTTACAAGGGAAAATTGGTTAAAACTTCTTTTTTTGAAAATTGAAAAGATTTTTTTTTTTCATGATACTCTAGGGCCAAAATTATGGAACCATGCTCATATTAATTTTTTTTGCATTTTTCGTTCTAATTAAAGGAAACTGATAAAAAGGGACTAAATACGAGATTTAGGAACATATTAATTTCACAGTGGAAAATATTCTTTTTCCTCTCTGAATTTTTTTTTCTGTAATTACATTAGGGCAGTTGTGTTAAGCTTTATTAATTTTTTTTTTTGTTGTTTCAACATTTAGGACAGAGAAAATAAAATTATTTTATATTTTACTTCCTAGTTGAAATTTCATAGATGATTGAAATCTTTTTGGAAAAAAACTTATTTTCTCTCGGTACCTTAGGACTGAATTTCGGCAGCATGTAGCGACTCGCATATATACTTAGGGCATGTGAAAGTTTTAAGCCTATTACAGCTTTATTTTTAGTTGAAATATTCTGGGCAGAGAAAATATAATTAGTTTATATTTTTCTTCCTAGGTTTGAGTTTACATAGGTGTTTTATTATATCTTTTTAGACCTCGGATGAGCCAAGCTAGTTCTAGACGGAACAGCTCTCGTTGTATAGGCCAATATAACCATTTTTTTGTTTTTATTCCTCATATTTTTTTTGGTGATTTGTTTTATTTAATTTACACTACTCAAATAGACTTCATTCAGAAGTGTATTTCGAGCAGCCCTTTTGTGCTGGTCGCCGACCCCACTAACATCTTTTAAATAAACTATTACATAACAAAAACCATATCAAACGATTTTTATGAATACTTTTACAACAAAACTTAGGGACCATTGTACCTGTTTCTGATGATATGACTTTGAAATATAATAATAATAAATAAAGGTAGTAGTAGTAAGAATGTTGATAATAAAAGTAGTAGTAATAATAATAATAATAATAATAATAATAATAATAATAATAATAATAATAAAATAATAATAATAATAAAATTTATTTGTAAACCACTTTGAAAGGAAAAAGTAATTTCTTCCCTCCATCCTAAGAACCCAAATGTTTTAAGAACTTTAATATTAATAAAATAATGATGATGATAATACATGCCATAAAAACCCCCAAGTCTCACTTCCCATTTTCTTTGAACCCTTTTCTCTCAATGCTCATGTAATATTAATAATACACCATTACTCATGAATTTATCCCTATTCATAATAAATAAAATTTTTGAGATTTTTGATATATATATATATATATATATATATATATATATATATATATAGATTTTTGGAAAATGACTAAACCCTTAATAGAGCTTAAAGTTTGGTTGTTTTCACCTATCTTATAATAATTAAATTAATAAATATAAAATTTGAAAACAATATCTCTTGGGATGAATTACAAGAAAGTGTAGAAGATTGCACCAGTTATGTAATTGTAATAAAATAAGAAAAAAAGTAATACATTTACTCATGATGGGATTTTTTTTGTTCATAACACACTTTAGTCTGGTCTTGTAATTTTGTATAGTAAATTTTTTTTCCACAGTTAACAAAACTAGACTTAACAGAGGGTAATTTAGATACCATAATTTAGGATCCTCAGAATTTTTAATTCTATAAGTTTCTTGTAAATTTTTACAAAAAATAATGATAGTTATTTGTTTGGAAATGTTACTCCAGTGACAACCTGAATTTGAGGATAGGTTAAAATATTATTTAACTATTTTTGTTATTATTTTATATCTTCTTGAGTGCAGTTTTTGAAAATGATTTGAGAACAATATATATTTAATTTGTTTTCATTTGAGAGCTGTTTTGTTTTTTTGTGTTATTAGAATATGAAAGTCAATTGCAGAGTAATGAAAATTTTTCTATTATTATATGTCTATTGAGAGGTTTCATTTTAATATTTTTATATTTATATATAGGCATGGAACTAAGCTTGAATCAACAAATTGTAGTTGGTTTAAAATTTGATTTTTTGGTTAGGTTGGTCCTGTAATGAAATAATGATCAATGCATGTTAGCCGAGCACATCTCATACATAGATTTTTTTTTTTGGAAGTAGCAATGAAAATTAGTTAGGCGATGAGTTTTTTTGTTTGGAAAAAATCCTAATTTCTTTTATCATAATGAATCTAGTTTTAAAAGAGAATAAACTTTTTTGGGCATACAAGTGATTAGCCCAAGGTTAGTTCAGCAGTTTTTTTTTCTTATAATAGTTTCAGGTGTTACAGTAACAATTGTTTTTTTTTCACAAATATTATTATTTAATATAGTTAGTTTCCTTGTCTTTAGGCACCATATATATTAATTAATGTTTGACAAATTATTAATAGCCTAGTAAAGACATGGGTTTAAAAGTTTTTCATTTTTATAATTATAGACTTTTATTTACTTTACCATTTGATAACTTCACAAATCAGAATTTTGTTAGGAGTAAATGATTAGCTTAGAATATAATAATTTTGTGAAATGTCTGTTTATTTGTATTACTTACGCTTGTAAATGAATTTCTTTGAGAAAAGAAGTTTATTTAGAAGTGAGAACCAGTCTTTTCGCCCTAGTTACTACGACAAATTTTCTTTCATCCTCGAAGACTTTAAAATTTTTATATATAAAAATTTTATTCTCTTCATATAATTTAATCTCAACATTAGTATCGAAGTTTTGTTTGTTCGATACATATTACTCAGAAATTTTTGTAACTTTGGTATTATTCTGTTGAGCGCTAAGGAAGACCAGCCTGTAAAATTTAGTAGTTTTTCTTTTATAAAATTTAAATATGAAATATAAAAATTTTGGGCATAATGGTCTTGTGAAAATTATTTTTTTATGGTATTTAAAAAGATGTACACTTTTTTGGTAGTTTCTTTTTTTTCAGGTCTTATCTTATATGCATTAGTTTTTTTTATAAACTTTGTTATTTTTTTGATTTCATGAGACTTATAAATTTGATGGTGTTGCAAATTATTTTTGTTTTTTTTTGTATGTTTTTTTTATATTCTTTTTCATATTTGATTAATTTTTGATTTATTGTATTTTAGGCAACTAGTGTTGGGTTAGAAATAAAGATTACGAAGTCAGATGCACCTTTTTACTTTAGGCCATAAGTAACCTTCATACCCCCACTTCAAAGCACGAAGAAGTTTTCGGGGAGAGTAGCGACCACTTGCCTCAAGCGGACAATTCAAGAAACTCAGCAAAATTTTATAGTTGCCAGAATTATTTCGTCACGGTGTGTAGCACAACGCAGGTACCAAGTAAGAGTTTATTATCTATATTTTTTACAAGCAAAGTCAAATACTATTATTTTTGCAATATAAAATTTATACACCCCTCTTGCTTTTATTAAAGAGAAATTTTAACGTAAAATTCACGTAAAATTTGGGGCCATTTTAAAATTTTATATTCTCACTAATTCCATTTTTTGGACAACTAATAAAAATCCGCATTTTGCCACACTAAAAAAGGCAAATGTTACTCACATATTTGTTATAAATTTTGTTCACAAAATATTCTCAATGTACAAAATGAAAAATGAATATAACATTGCCTGTTCACGCTCAACGGCAAACGTTTCAAGAAATTTTAAAAGCCACTCTGAGCAAAATCACAACCGGGAAGCCGGTCGAGCATTCCCACATTCATCTCCTGAAAGATATACACAAGAAAATTGGAGAAAACAAAATTTAGCCAAACCTCAAACGCAAAAGTATTTTCAAACCGAAATTCGCAATGGAAATCCAGAAAATTTTCTTTAAGGAGGGAGCAGATGAAGCCCAAACCTGTCTCTCTCCATCACAATTTCTCCTTAATGCAATATGGAAAAGCTCCAGAAAAATTCAAAGTAGAAGAAAACCGTTTTGATGGAACACCACCTCACTTCCAGAAGCAAAAATGTAATAATTATTCGCGAAATGGTAATAACAGTTCCACCACTCTTGGAGATTTCGAGTCAGCTATGAATGTAAGCGGTAACAGTAACGCCACCACTCACCCCAATTATGAAAATGTTTTAAGAAATGTTTCTCAATATTCAACTAACTCTAAAAATTTAACTTTAAATTCCATTTCAAACTCTCATAGCAAAAAGATAAATTGTCTCAATGTTCAAGCGAGCTCAAATTCTCTTTTTAATTTAGATACCAAGCATAAAGTTAAAAATTTTGTTTGCCAAAATGATTTTAAGTCACATGTTTTTATAAATAGTAATAATGTAAAATATAACGGAAATTTTCAAGATGTTAACACATGCCCAGCGATTCACAAAAATGTTTCTCATGCACCTCTAAATTCTTATTATTTAAATGTTTCAAATATTGCTAACTCACGCACCACTGCTCACGAGAATAGTTTACTTAATATTCCGCATGCATTGATTAATACAGCATATTTAAATGTAAATAAAACAAATTCGCAATGTAATTCTCAAGCAACTATAAATGTAATTAATATTGATACCATATCTCAGGGTACAGTAGCGTCAGCTATGAATGTTTCGAAAAACGCTAACCCACTCTCTGTGGGCTCTTTAAACACTACTGAAGATGATGTATTTTCTTCAGAGAGCACAAATGTTAAAAAATTTTTAGGTAAAAATGATTGTAATCCGCATGTTTTTATAAATATTTATGATATAAATACTAGGGATGATTTAAATGTTAACTCTGACACCACTTCGCAAGGTATTTCAAAAGCAATTATGAAGGTAAGGAATGATCACAAAGCCACCTCTCACAGAAATCAAAACGCAACTATAAATGAAAGGTTTTCACATGCAAATATGCAAACGACTAATTTTATTTCTAATAATGTTAATCAAGCAAATAAGGTAAATGTATTTAATCCTCATTTTTCTTTCAGCAAAGCTTCTCCTCCTAATAATTTTAGATGTAGCCATTATGTCCAGGGAAAAGCTCAGATAGGTGAAAATTTTATTAATGATAAAAATGCATGTTCAATATGTTTTAATGATGCTATTTTCAACGAGAATTTTAAACTTCATGAGCCTAACAGTTTTCATGGTGTAGCAAACACCATTACCAGAAATAGAATAGAGAATGTAGATAGCATAACCTACATTCAAAATGGTAGAGCAGATAGCATTAATGAGAGTAACGCTAATAGTTCAATAAATTTTGGTAATTGTGGAGCACATAGTCCAGGAAATAAAAGAGTTAAACATGAACATGACGTAAATGGAAAATCCATCACAGAGCTTTCACAAATCACAAAAAAGTCACATATTCCCCATTTTCAGGAGAAGATGCGGAATATGGACTTTTCACTTAACACAAACTTTTTATTTTTCAGAAATTTTAATGACAATTTTCAGATTAGCACACCAAATTTAGCAAAATCAAAAAGCGTATCAAATGCACAGTTGGAAAGCAATGGGATAGCAACCCAGTCCAGAAGCGAAATGGATATGCCGCAGTTAGAAAATGGAAAGGTGAACACAAATGCAATTGAAAATAGCGATGGTAATGGCGATGAAATTCATAAAAGAGTTACGCAGCAAGTAGAAATAGATATGGAGATAGATGTTGGTTTCAAAGTGAAAGGTAAGGTTAATAACTCTATTTATATGAACAAATATTTAGCAGATGTAAGATTTGATAGCACAGCAGGCGATTTTGATAATGAGACAGCTAACGCAAAGATAGCTCATTGGAAAGATGACAGATTTAACATGGCATATGATACAGTAAGCACAGCGAATGCCGAGGTGAAATGCAGCAAGGAGATAAGATTGTGTATGCCAGAAGGTCCAGATGGACATGGTCTATCTAATGTTGAGGCGCTTGTAGATATGAAGCATAGGTATGAAAGTGTATGGCCCTCAGTCAATATTTACAGACAGAGCGACATAGTTAAGAGGATTAATGGTATAAGTAGAAGAGCTTTAACGCATACTAGAAAAGTTGTCGAAAGGTACTCTAATATAAATGATAATGATTATAACAATTTATATAGGTGTAACTTTCTAGAGCTTAATTCTTCTAACTCTCCGCATGATTTACTTATTTCTACCTCTTGTTTTAATAATGGTTTACCTTTTAAATCTCATAATAACTCTCATTCTTTGGAATATTTGATTGGTATTTTTAATCTATCTCCTAAATTAACTCTTGTCACTAAACATGATTCACAATCTTTAAAAGCCTCCAATCTCAGTGATCAACTTGAATCCCAGGGCACTCCCCCTGTTTCTCAAAAAGATTTCTCAGACACGATTCTATCTTTTGGTGAGTCATCGTTATCAGATTCTTTATTAGATTCGCACAATCTTGTTTCTGAGCAATATAGATTACCCTCCGAACCATCATTTGATAAACATTTAGAACCTCACCCTCCATTTGGTCCCTCTCAGGTTGATAATCTCACTTCAAATCACCATATCAGCTCTCTCTCTCTTCCTCAAGTAGAAACGCATTTTTCTTCTTTAGCAAATGACGCAGTTCTGATTTCATACTCACAACAACCTTTTCTAGATTCATATTCAGAGCAAAGGGAATCAATCCACACACCTCCACAGAACAACAATTTTAAATCTCAACATCAAACATCTTTTCAAGCGCATGATTTTCCAAATCTTCCTACTCAGTCCACACCTATAGTAGACTCTCATCTCACTTTACCTCAAACTCCTTTCTCAACTCCTGATTTTACAAATCTTTCTAATCAAAACCCACTTAAAGTAGCTTCACGCTTGTCTTTATTTCAAACCAAAGCAGTTCCATATAACACTGAGTCATTCTTAACTCTCATTAAAAATCTAACTTCCTCTCCTCCTTTAAAATTTGATTCACATTCTCAAACTATTCCTTTACAAGATGATGCACATCCTATACCAAAACCAAATTCTCAGGGAACGCACTACAGCATTTCTATGGTTGTCACACCAACCGAAGTCTTATTTAATAAAGATTGTGTCCCCCTCAATCTCACATCCTATCGAGTTTTCTCTACATTTTCATTCAAAAGCAGAAATAAAAACTCATCCTTTCCACATAAACATATCTTTCGAAACACTTCCAAATCCTCCTCCAACAACCTTCTTCCTACGTGTACCGACACACCCTCCAAAGCCTACTTTTTGTATCATTCACTCAAGAAGGCTTAACTTTCAAAGCACCTCTTCCACCGCTAATACGCATCCGAACTATCTTGGAACATAAATCTCCTTCTCCCACTTCAAACCGTCAACGCGTCACAATTCATTTCTCAACCACATCTTCCCATTGCCGGTGTTAAAATTGCGTCTAAGTAAGAACTTCTTAAATCCGATTCCTCATCCCTATTTGATTCTTCAACTTAGAAAACAAACTCCTTATTTAATCTTTCACTTGTGGAAAACAAACTCTTACTTTCCTCACGACGGAAAAATTCTTCATAAACTCACAAACACTTTTAGACTTAACAGATTTTTTTTTCGCCCCAGCAGTAATATTTAACATTTTCCCTGAGAATATAAATAACAATCATCCTTCACGCAATCTGCGCGCGCACACACACTCTCTCTAAATGTTAAAGAAACAACAGTTTTAAACAACGCTAACCATGCAGATTCCCCTTACTCTCAATTTTAACCTTCCATATTTTCTTCCAACTCTCTCTTTCTCACACATCTTTATATTTCTTCTCTTCTATTCTCATCTCCGCTACACCACTACACACATCACACTCTCATCTCTCTCGCGCGTCATATCCTATACCTTATTCTTCACGTTTCATTTCAAACTAACAGTTAGAATTATTTTGATAGGCAAACTTCAGATTTCACACGTTCATTTCATTTTTGGCAATGCCACCGGAGCACCAGATTTCGCCTAATTTCAACCCTCAAAGCACTCAAAAACTTTCTCTTTTACCTCAAACCACAGTCTCATAACCCTCCCCATTCCGTAACAAAAACCTATCAAAATTCAAAAAGCGGCACAAAACCTATCAATCAGAATGCATACATCAAAACCTAAAAATAAGCAGCGTAATCTCTGTACAAAGACAATTGATAGCATCTAGTTTCTCATTATGCATTTGATTCCTCCTTAAACGAAACTCCCCACTGCTTCCTCCTAAGATTATAACTTCTTACTCTACCTTTCATTTTTGAACCTATAATATCACGCTTTCTTTTAATTCACAAATTGTAGTTCTCAATCTCATGTCCAAGAATCCAACCCATATGCAACCAATGTATAAGTCAGATTTTTTTTTCTGGCAGGGGAACTCTATACCAAAAAGAATTTTTGTATAGATTTTTAAAAGAAATCATGGAGTATGCTTTCTTAGCATAAATTTTTTTTTCTTTCTTTCCCAATTTTAAAAAAAAATATATATATATAAAAATAAAAATAACTTTTTAATTTTTTATTTTCAATTTAATTTTTAATTTTTATTTTCTCATTCGTCGAGAAGGATCAGGCGATCTCCCTCAAACCCCCTCCCCCATCTATCTGATATAAAATATCCCCCTTCCTATCTTAAATTTTCTCATTCGTTGAGAAGGATCAGGCGATCTCCCTCAAACCCCCTTCCCCCATCTATCTAGTAAAATTCTTCCAAAGTTGCCAATAAATGAATTTTTATAATTTTATTCCTAAATTTTAATTTCTGCTTTTATCAACAATTTTTTTTATATCCTAAAAGCTCTATGTATAAATCTTTCATTTAATATACTCTAAATTATTTAAATTTCGACTGGACGCTTACTAAAATAAATATTCCACTTATTCTAAAGCGATTTTTAGTACTTTCTATCCCCCAAAACAAAATATATAAATCCTTCTCTCCCCCCTCTCTCCTCGCTTACGACCGGGTGGAGCATTTCAGCGCCGTCACTTTTACTCTGGAATGTGTGCTTGGACGTTGTGCTTACCATACCCGTGTGTATTCGCTTTTGGAAAAATAAGTCTGGTAGGTTTTTAAATTTTTATTAATATCTTTTTTAGTTTTATTAAATTAAATTCCTGAAAATGCTCTTACTAATTTTTACAAGGGAAAATTGGTTAAAACTTCTTTTTTTGAAAATTGAAAAGATTTTTTTTTCATGATACTCTAGGGCCAAAATTATGGAACCATGCTCATATTAATTTTTTTTTGCATTTTTCGTTCTAATTAAAGGAAACTGATAAAAAGGGACTAAATACGAGATTTAGGAACATTTTAATTTCACAGTGGAAAATATTCTTTTTCCTCTCTGAATTTTTTTTCTGTAATTACATTAGGGCAGTTGTGTTAAGCTTTATTAATTTTTTTTTTTGTTGTTTCAACATTTAGGACAGAGAAAATAAAATTATTTTATATTTTACTTCCTAGTTGAAATTTCATAGATGATTGAAATCTTTTTGGAAAAAAACTTATTTTCTCTCGGTACCTTAGGACTGAATTTCGGCAGCATGTAGCGACTCGCATATATACTTAGGGCATGTGAAAGTTTTAAGCCTATTACAGCTTTATTTTTAGTTGAAATATTCTGGGCAGAGAAAATATAATTATTTTATATTTTTCTTCCTAGGTTTGAGTTTACATAGGTGTTTTATTATATCTTTTTAGACCTCGGATGAGCCAAGCTAGTTCTAGACGGAACAGCTCTCGTTGTATAGGCCAATATAACCATTTTTTTGTTTTTATTCCTCATATTTTTTTTGGTGATTTGTTTTATTTAATTTACACTACTCAAATAGACTTCATTCAGAAGTGTATTTCGAGCAGCCCTTTTGTGCTGGTCGCCGACCCCACTAACATCTTTTAAATAAACTATTACATAACAAAAACCATATCAAACGATTTTTATGAATACTTTTACAACAAAACTTAGGGACCATTGTACCTGTTTCTGATGATATGACTTTGAAATAATAATAATAATAAATAAAGGTAGTAGTAGTAAGAATGTTGATAATAAAAGTAGTAATAATAATAATAATAATAATAATAATAATAATAATAAAATAATAATAATAATAAAAATAATAATAATAATAAAATTTATTTGTAAACCACTTTGAAAGGAAAAAGTAATTTCTTCCCTCCATCCTAAGAACCCAAATGTTTTAAGAACTTTAATATTAATAAAATAATGATGATGATAATACATGCCATAAAAACCCCCAAGTCTCACTTCCCATTTTCTTTGAACCCTTTTCTCTCAATGCTCATGTAATATTAATAATACACCATTACTCATGAATTTATCCCTATTCATAATAAATAAAATTTTTGAGATTTTTGATATATATATATATATAGATTTTTGGAAAATGACTAAACCCTTAATAGAGCTTAAAGTTTGGTTGTTTTCACCTATCTTATAATAATTAAATTAATAAATATAAAATTTGAAAACAATATCTCTTGGGATGAATTACAAGAAAGTGTAGAAGATTGCACCAGTTATGTAATTGTAATAAAATAAGAAAAAAGTAATACATTTACTCATGATAGGATTTTTTTTTTGTTCATAACACACCTTAGTCTGGTCTTGTAATTTTGTATAGAAAATTTTTTTTCCACAGTTAACAAAACTAGACTTAACAGAGGGTAATTTAGATACCATAATTTAGGATCCTCAGAATTTTCAATTCTATAAGTTTCTTATAAATTTTTACAAAAAAAATAATGATAGTTATTTGTTTGGAAATGTTACTCCAGTGACAGCCTGAATTAGAGGATAGGTTAAAATATTATTTAACTATTTTTGTTATTATTTTATATCTTTTTGAGTGCAGTTTTGAAAATGATTTGAGAACAATATATATTTAATTTGTTTTCATTTGAGAGCTGTTTTGTTTTTCTGTGTTATTAGAATATGAAAGTCAATTTCAGAGTAATGAAAATTTTTCTATTATTATATGTCTATTGAGAGGTTTCATTTTTAATATTTTTATATATATATAGGCATGGAACTATGCTTGAATCAACAAATTGCAGTTGGTTTAAAATTTGATTTTTTTGGGTCCTGTAATGAAATAATGATCAATGCATGTTAGCCGAGCACATCTCATACATAGATTTTTTTTTTTTTGGAAGTAGCAATGAGAATTAGTTAGGCGATGAGTTTTTTTTGTTTGAAAAAAAAAAACTCCAAATTTCTTTTATCCTAATTAATCTAGTTTTAAAAGAGAATAAACTCTTTGGGCATACAAGTGATTAGCCCAAGGTTAGTTCAGCAGTTTTTTTTCTTATAATAGTTTCAGGTGTTACAGTAACAATTGTTTTTTTTCACAAATATTATTATTTAATATAGTTAGTTTCCTTGTCTTTAGGCACCATATATATTAATTAATGTTTGATTTTTATGTTTGACAAATTATTAATAGCCTAGTAAAGACATGGGTTTAAAAGTT
>JABUQX010103395.1:0-5000 GCA_015478945.1 Trachelipus rathkii
TTGCGGCATGAGTGATAGAGAACGAGAAATTTTTTCACACCCACCGATAGCACTGGTCTCTAGCCTGAATGGCCGGAGAACAAGCACGATCGAACCCAATGGATTTATGTAGGATAGAGAAAGATTTAGTTTTTAGAAGGAATGATGGAGGAAAGAAAGATTTAGCGAAAGAAGGATATGAACGTGCTCCCCATCACGATTACAGCTCCCTGCCTTATCCCTCTTAAAACTTTATACATCCATTCATTATTTCCTTTGCTGAGGTAAGTCCAATTTGCATCATCTGGCAAACTGGATAACCTTACATTTAATCCCTGGTCTAAATATTTTATACATGTATGAGGAACAGCCACTTGACCTTAAGAAATCGTACGTGACGAGAAAAAAAATAAAAAAACAAAGAATACCAAATATCTTCTCCTTTCTTTCATTATATAAAGACTTTCATTTTCCCATTGACTAACTATATTTATTATGTATTATATTATTATTATATTAAATTATATATATTATATTATTTATATTTATTATATTATTAGTATTAATTATTATTATTAATTATTATTTATTATTAATTATTATAATTAATTATTATTATTTATTATTATATTAATATTATTATTGTATTTTATTATTTATATATTATTTTTTATTATTATAAGACTTAGAGGAATCAAATAATTTGATCGCTAAATATATTTCGGGAGGTTGAACCCCCACCCCCCCCTGACCCCCCTGTCTACAGCCTTATATATATATATAATTATAGATATAATATATAATATATATAATAAATATATATAATATTACTATATATTAATATATATATATATATATATATATATATATATTATATATATCTTTATAACTTACATCTTACATCCTCTCCCAGTAGAATGGCTCACGAGCTCTGTCAGTGGTGACATACCTCCGCTTCACTGTCGATTCTATCGATCACAGGATCTCCATCCGCCATCCCTCATTCCATCTGGCAGGCATTCCGGTGTCTCCTTAATGAAGTCCTCCACTTGTGTTCTTCTCTCATCTCTTCCGCGGTCTTCCTCTCGGCCACACCCTCCGGTCTCCACCTCCACCTCTGTCTACTTGGCAAACTCTCTCTTCTTGGCATTCCTCTATAGTTGTCCATACCATCTTAGTCTGGCTTCGTTCCACTTTTATCATCATGGGTTTCACATCCCACGCTCTCCTCACTGTCTCGTTCTCCACTCTGTCTCTCCTCGGTCTTTTCAATCAACCGTCCTAACAACACTTTCATCTCCGCGTCTGAATTCCTAACTTCTCCTCTCTCCTGTTCATAATGCTCGCATGCTCTGCCTCATACAACATGTAATTGGTGTCAATCACTCCCTCGTATATTGCTCCCTTCACTTCTTTGTTCATATATTTATCTTTTAAGATGGGTATACTGCTCCTACAGTCCTGCCATACTGCTCAATCTTACTCGTAATTTCCTTTGCACCACCTCCCTTCTCTTCCAAATGTGCTACCTAGGTATTTATATTCTGTCCAAATTTTTAATCTCTCTACCGTCTACCTCCACTTATCAACTCCTCCTCCTCCCCTACTTACTATCAATTTAATTTATGTTTTCTCGTCACATTCATATTTAATTCCTAGCTTCTTCTATTCATTTTTCTGCGAAATCAATCAGCACCATTGCCTCAACCCTCTTCACCATCTCCACTCCAACTATTGCACATTACGCATTTGAGAAATATCAAATCATCTGCGTATACCATGATGTCTCCGTCAAACTCCTCTAAACTCTCCTTTACATCTACCCTTATGACTGTTGTCCAAATATGCATAAACAGTATCGACGACAACACACTACCCTGCTTTACTCCAGTTTTTACCTCAACATTCCTCGTTTTTATATCCTGTTCTTACCATACTTATGCTATTCACATATGTACTTCTTACTGCCTTTATCAGTTTGCCTCCAAAATTATACGATATATATATATAATATATATATTTATATATATATATTATATATATATATATTATATATAAGTATAAAAATAAAAATATATAAATATGATATATATAGAACTATATATTAATATATATATATATATATAATATAATATATAATCTATATATATTATATTATATATTATATTATATATTATATATCGATTATCGATAGATATTGATTGTCGATTATCTGAGATAGATATTCGAATCGGATATTCGAATAGATATCGGACGATATTATTATCGATATATCCGAAACTCGAAGGTCAGATCAGATACTTTAAGTTTAGCCTATATATATATATATTTATATATATATATAATATATAATATATATATATATATATATATATAATAATATATTATAATATATATTATTAATATATTATATAATATTATTCTGTTATGTTTTACGGACTCCGTCAGTTTTTTATATTTTTTTTTGTTTTTTTATTTTTCATAATAATTAAGAGAGTTATATTGATCCTAACAATCGAATTTTCATAAGTGGGCTGACAGACATGAATTCAAAATATATGTATGGACTCTGTTCGTTTTTATCGGCTTCCGGTCATGTTTTATTTATTTTATTTTTTATTAACTAAAGTAAATACCCATTGGTATAATTTACCTGCAAAGTATGGCAGAGTTCGGGGTCTCTCGCCTTTCCGGGGAACTGACGGGGTAGTGACTATGCCTTGAGTACATTTTATTTCCAAGTCCCTAAATTTTGATTCATTTAACGTTAAAGTTTCTAGAGTGGATTTAAAGGCCAGCACTTTTTTTTTTAATTAACGATTATACCAAGCTTGGTTCTCCGTCCACCCCATGCATGTAGATTCTGCTCGTGCTCCGGCAACAACCTGTGTCTATATAATATTAAAAATTAATTCCTTCTTTTTTTTCGTACATATAATGAAAGTGAAGGCAACCTTTAGCTCGTAGTTTAAATATTCTTGAGATAGGAAATTACCAACCATTTTCGATTACTAAGATTGTTTTTATTTGCTCCGTGGTTTAATTATGACCTCTTTTTATTATATAAATATATTATATATATATATATTATATATATATATTATATATATAATATATATATAATATATATATATATAGTATATATATATATTATATATATATATACTATATTATATATATAATATATAACTTATATATATATATATTATATATAGTATATCAATATATATGGAGATCAAAGTCTAGCTATATTTAAATAATAATTAATAATAATAATAATAATAATATAAAATTAATAATAAAATAATAATAATAATAAATATAATAATAATAATAATAATAATAATAATAAAATAATAATACTAATTATAATACTAATTTAATATTATTATTATTATTATTATTATTTTTATTATTATTATTATTGATTATTAATTTTTATTATTATTATTATTATGATTATTATTATTTATTATTATTATTATTTTATTATTATTGTTATTATTATTATTATTATTATATTATTATTATATTTATTATATTTATATATATACTATATATTATATATAATATTATATATATATATATATTATAGTAATAATAATAATATATAATATATATATAATAGTATATATTATTATAATATATATATATATATATAATAAATTATATATATATATATATATATATATAAATATATATATATAATATATATATATATATATATATATATATATATATGTACATATAATATATATATATATATATACTTAATATATTATATATATATATATATATAACTATATATATATTATATATATATACTATTATATATAATATATATATATTATATATTATTATATATTACATATTATTAATTATATATATATTTTATATATATATTATAATTATATATTAATATATATACTATATATATATAATTATTATATATATAGTATATTATATATATATATTATATATGATATTATAATATATTATATTAATATATATATAAATAATAAATCATAAATATAAAAATAACTATATATATAAATATATAATAATATTAATATATATATATTAATATAATATATATTTATATATATATTAATTAATATTAATTAATTAAATAAAATATTATATTATTATTTATATAATATATTATATATATATTATATAATATTATATATAATATTAATATATATATATATATATAATATAAATATTATATATTATATATTATATATATTAAATATATTATAAGCGCAAAAAATTATATTTAGAATATAGATAAAGTACTAGTCAAAACTGCAATATTTAATTTTAAGAATAAGAGAGACTAGCTATATACTATAGCAATAATTTATATATATAGATTATATGACTAGCTTATATAAATTATGCACCACTTTGCCATCTTTTTAAAATAAAAGTATATTATGTTGAGTCACGCAAATGCCAATATATATATTAGAAAATTTATCTGAGCTCAAACCTAAAATGACGGCACATTATTATTATTATAACCTAAAGCGCAAAAATGCTTTTATTGTGACTTGCCCTTCATTTGAGCTTAATGCCCACCTCATGATTAATATATATATATATATATATAGTATATATATAATTATATATATATATATAATATATATATATATAAATATATATAATAATATATATATATTATATATAAATTTATATATATATATAATAATATATATATATATATACTTAATAATTATATATTAATATAAATAATATAATAATTAATATATAATATATATAATTATAAAAATATATAATATATTAATAATAATAATACTAACTATATTTATATATAATATAAATAATTATAATTATCTATATATATAAAATAATAATAAATTAAAAATAAATTATAATAAAAATAATATATATAAATATAAATAATATATAAAAATATATTAGAAATATTATTAATTAAAAATAATAATGATACTTAATATATAATTAAATAATTCATATTAAAATAATTTAATTAA
>JABUQX010103395.1:17500-22500 GCA_015478945.1 Trachelipus rathkii
GACAACCATCACACTGTGTACCAATTTAACTGCCCTGAGTTAGACTGTACGTCGACATATATTGGTTACACGAAGAATAGATTGTCGGACAGGGCATATCAACATCTCTACAGTCCCAGCAAAATCTTTGAACATTTCAATACGGCACATGGTCAATCAACTATTAGTAATATTTCTAAACACTTCACAATATTATACGGATCGTGTGAGGTCCAGAAACTTAAAATTGCGGAGGCCTTCTACATCAAAACACGCAACCAGACATTAACATAAAATTTTATGTATTTATCAGTCAGACTCAATATCATTTGATTTACTTATTATATATCAATTTAAAGACTCATTCGCTTACAAGAAATAATCCTCTGAAGATGTCTCAAGTATAGAGACGAAACGCGTCTGGAAATCTATGTAAATATATCTTCTTCTTCTCCTGTATATTATTTTCAAAGATTATTTTAAAGAAATTAAATTATGTACAAAAAATAAATATTTAGAACGTTGGAAATAAAATCAAAAACTTTTATAATAATAATAATAATAATAATAATAATAATAATAATAATAATAATAATAATAATAATAATAATAATAATAATAATAATAATAATAATAATAATAATAATAATAATAATTCTCTAAATTTTCGACTCCGACTCCGACTCCGACTCCGACTCCGACTCCGACTCCGACTCCGACTCCGACTCCGCCTCCGACTCCGACTCCACTTGCACAGAGTTTTCGACTCCGACTCCGACTCCGGGATAATTGCACGACTCCACGACTCCGACTCCACGACTCCGACTCCGCAGCCCTGAAATTGCTACTATATGATACCAACAATGAATTTTAGTGGTAACGGACATGATTCAAAAGTTCGAAATATTTTAAATAATTTTTAAAAAATCACATTTATGTTAAATATTGTTTTAAAAATGAAATATCTCGAAAAGTACGACATTTAAAGAAAAACCAATTACATATTTGGAATCAGCGTATAAATCTTATTACAAATATGTAAAAATAAAAAAAAAATAAAAATAGGGGGCTCGAGCCGACGGGGGACAGAGGGGGACGTTTTCCATACCCCCGTACGGGAGGGCAGAGAATTGCGACACCCAAAAGAGCGGGGTTTGGGAGACCCCTCCCTAGAGGGGGGAAAAAGTCCTACCCTGTCGTTCAGCGGAAGGCCGAGAGACCCCGACTCCTGCCATCTTTGCGGTTTACCCTTGGGTATTCCTTTAGTTAAAAAAAAAAAATTAAAACTGACGGAGTCGTAAAACGTAAAAGGTCCTATATATTTTTGAATCATGTCCGTTACCACTTAAATTGATTGTTAGGATCATATACTAGAAATATTTTAAAAAAGCAAAAAAATTCAAAACTGACGGAAGCATAAAACTGAAAGGTCCATTATTATTATTATTATTATTGTTTGTGTCTCTTTTTTTATGTCCCTAGAATTAAAATTTTTTTATTTTTTTTACTATTATTATTATTATAATATATATATATATATATATATATATATATATATATATATATATATATATATATATATATATATATATATATATATATATATATATATATATATATATATATATATATATATATACATATATATATATATATATATATATATATATATATATATATATATATATATATATATATATATATATATATATATATATATATATATATATATATATATATATATATATATATATATATATATATATATATATATATATATATATATCTTTTTTTTTTATATATATATATATATTATTTTCCTATGGTTTTCACTTAAACACTATTTATTTTATTATTTTATTAAGATCACAAACATTTTTAACACAATTTAGTTAGATAAATATTTAGTTTCACCCTACGTGACTTTTCCTAGCTTTCGTTAGATATGTCATCTAACCTCCTCGGGGTCACATCACGAGAGTGAAATATTTGGATGATTTCTTCCTGACATTAGTTTCTAAGACGGTTGGTAATCGTTTGATGAATTATTAGCTCTTTCCAGTTTGTTTAGTATATTCCGGCATGACTTTGATGATTTTAGGGCTTCATTTATGTTATCGTCTATGGAATAGTTGCCTCGATCTCTATTGATGTTGTTTGTGTTTTTAATTGCGTATGATTCGTAAAATTTACGGAATTTGTGATTTTTTATTGTTTTTTATTATTTTGTTATTGATTTCAATCATATGGCTTTCTTTAAGTTGATGTGCTACTAAAGGTGAATTGTTATTGTATGTTTGTAAGTCGTGTTTGTGTTGGGAAATTCTTCTTTTTATGTCTATTGTTTCTCCAATATATTGTTTGTTACATGATTTGCAGGGTATTGCGTAAATTGCTGAATTGTTGCTATTTTCCAGTTTAGGCTTTAGTAATTTTTTAAGGGTATTGTTATTTTTAGTTACTATTTTTAATTTCGATGTTTTATAATTGATATCTGTATTTGTAATTAATGTATACTTGTATTTATTAAATTCTTTATTATTGTTTGCATTATTTTCCTTATTAAATATATTTTTGGCTTGTCCGATGCTTTGGTGTATTATGCATTTGGGATAATTTAATTTACTGAAAGTTTTTATGATATCGTTTATTTCTGTTTTGATGGTAAGATCACTGCAAATTCGTAAAGCTCGTAGTGTTAAGGTTACAATTATGGCTTTTTTTATATGCAATTTGTGACTTGAATACCAATGTATATATTTTGGACAGTGAGTCGGTTTTTTATATACGGAAAAAATAATGTTAGTTGGGTTTTCCCAATTAATTTGCATATCTAGAAATGGGATGGTTTTGTTATTAGGGGTTTCTTTTGTAAATTTGATGGTGGGTGCCAAGTTATTTATGTAATTATGAAATCTCTCTATATTAAAAGTATTTGGATATATGAACAAAACATCGTCGACGTAGCGTAGCCATTTACAGTTTATGCATTCAGGATATTTATATATGTATTTTTGTTCTAGTAATTCAAGGAATAGGCAGCTTATGATAGGTGATAAGGGTGATCCCATGCTAAGTCCTGATTTTTGGGTAAAGTATTGATTGTTAAAAGTGAAATGGGCGTTACTAGTGACTAATTTAATCAGTTGTTTTAGGTTAATGAATGGTATGTTAAATGTAATTTGTTTAGTGTTGACATAAACATACAATAACAATTCACCTTTAGTAGCATATCAACTTAAAGAAAGCCATATGATTGAAATCAATAACAACAAAATAATAAAAAATAATAAAAAATCACAAATTCCGTAAATTTTACGAATCATACGCAATTAAAAACACAAACAACATCAATAGAGATCGAGGCAACTATTCCATAGACGATAACATAAATGAAGCCCTAAAATCATCAAAGTCATGCCGGAATATACTAAACAAACTGTAAAGAGCTAATAATTCATCAAACGATTACCAACCGTCTTAGAAACTAATGTCAGGAAGAAATCATCCAAATATTTCACTCTCGTGATGTGACCCCGAGGAGGTTAGATGACATATCTAACGAAAGCTAGGAAAAGTCACGTAGGGTGAAACTAAATATTTATCTAACTAAATTGTGTTAAAAATGTTTGTGATTTTAATAAAATAATAAAATAAATAGTGTTTAAGTGAAAACCATAGGGATAATAATTTAAATACATATAAAAAAGTGTGATTTCTACAGCATTATTACTTTAAATATATATATATATATATATATATATATATATATATATATATATATATATATATATATATATATATATATATATATATATATATATATATATATATATATATATATATATATATATATATATATATATATATATATATATATATATATATATATATATATATATATATATATTGTAATAAAATAATTTTGTGTTATTAGACTGTGTTGTGATAAGTTGTGTTTTGCCGGAGCTCCAATGGGTTGATTAGTGTTCATAATGTTTTAGTTATCTTTCCCATTTAGTGTGTTTGTTCATTAAGTGCTCCCCTGTTTTAATTGTTTTTAACTATTATAGTTTTAATATTTAAAGAATTGGATCATCCTTATTAAAGATAAGTTATTCGTTTTAATTTTTGTTTTTGAAACTTTTTAGTTATGTTAGATAGTCATAGTTAGTTTTTAGAATTGTGCAATACGTAGTTTAGATAGTACTAGGTTATATATTTTTTTTCCTTCGTCTTTTTAACTTTAGTTTTTTAGTGTTTATTTTTTTTATTTATTTTAAAAGGGTTTTGGCACAACAACTTACGTATTTGGTTACATATTGTTTTAATTTATACTTATTTAGTTTTATGTTGAATAATTGTAATTTTTTTTTCGTAAATTTGTTAGGGTGTGTGAATGCGTGCTTTAAACTTTCTTAATTTTTTCAATTATACATATTTATTGTAAATACGGTTTTAGCATTTTAATCATTTACGTTTTTTAGTGAGTGAATAATTTTAATCCAATTTTAACTTTCGTTTTTTTGTCTGTCTGTTTTTGTCTGTTGTTTTTGTTGTTGTGGTTGTGTGTGCGTGTGTGATGGCAGATTTGCGCAGGCGCGGGCTTTCTATCGACTTTACCAACATCCGCGGCTTACTCTCTAACTCTGCATCCGTGGAATACCACCTCTCTAACTCTAACCCTAACCTTTTGCTCTTGTCTGAGACACAGATGGCTAAAATTCATCCTCTAACTCGTTTAATATATCTAACTATAACTTTTCATAATTTCCTTCTAAAGGGAGGTGGAGTATGTGCCTATGTGAACATAAACACTCCTGTAACATATTTCCTTAAATCTCAAATCTTCTAACTTTGATGTTCACTGGGCTTAAAATCTTTCTTCCATCTACTACAATAATCTTGTGCTTCTCTGCTACTGTTCTCCTAACAGAACAGATTTCCATGCCTTTTTTGATTATACTACTTCTCACGAGACTGTTATATCTTCTCATCCAAATACTGAGGTCCTCTATTTA
>JABUQX010103395.1:27500-29604 GCA_015478945.1 Trachelipus rathkii
CCCTAACAATATTAATAATGATATTAATTAAGCTTTACATTTTACATCTTACATTTTACATCCTCTCCCAGTCAGGCTCACGAGCCTGTCAGTGGGGCCAACCTCCGCTTCCATCTTGTTCTATCCATCACGATCCCATCCGCCATCAGCTCATCCATTGCAGGCATCCGGTGTCTCCTTAATGAATCTTCCACTGTGTCTCTCCATCTCTTCCGCGGTCTTCCTCTCGGCCTCACTCCCTCCGGTCTCCACCTCCACCTCCTTCTGGCAACTCTCTCTCTCTGCATCCTCTCCAGGTGTCCCCACCATCTTAGTCTGGCTGCGTCCACTTTATTCATCATGGATTTCACACCCACGCTCTCCATCACTGTCTCGTTTCTCATTCTGTCTCTTCTCGTCTTTCCAATCACCGTCCTCAACACATTCATCTCCGCTGTCTGAATTCTATTCTCCTCTCTCCCTGTCATGCTCCATGTCTCCGCCCCATACAACAGTATTGGTGTCAACACTCCCTCGTATATTGCTCTCTTCACCTCTTTGTTCATATATTTTTTGTGAGTGCGAGGTTTTAGGATTTTCTTAAGGGGGAGGATATTGGAAGAGGAAATCTGTATGGAGTTCGGAAGGAATTGTTTAATATGTTTGTGTATATGTGGAGGTAAAGGGAGGAAAGAGGTTTGAGTTTTGTTAGGTGTGTTTTGTGTGTTGTAATAGATGGGTTTTCCTCTACGTAATACGGAGTTAATGATATGATGTGGATAAGACAGTTTAAGAAAAGTAGAATAAATGTGATTAAATTCAGTTTGTAAGTAAGAACACCAACCCTTTAGATATTCTTAACCATATCAATAACATACACCTTAACATAAAATTTACCTGTGAACATTCTACTAATAACTCCCTTCCTTTTTTAGATGCTCTCTTGACCTGGTCCCCTCATAATCATATACAATTCTCCATCTACAGAAAACCTACTGCTAACCCTAATTATATTCACTGGTTCTCTTCTCACTCACTAAACACTAAAATTGGCACTTTATCTTCTCTTTTCCTTAGAGCACTCAGGATTTGTTCCCCCCTCCAATTGAATCTTGAATTTAATCTCATTTATTCTACTTTTCTTAAACTGTCTTATCCACATCATATCATTAACTCCGCATTACGTAGAGCCAAAACCACCTATTACAACACACAAAACACACCTAACAAAACTCAAACCTCTTTCCTCCCTTTACCTCCACATATACACAAACATATTAAACAATTCCTTCCGAACTCCATACAGATTTCCTCTTCCAATATCCTCCCCCTTAAAGAAAATCCTAAAACCTCGCACTCACAACAACGTTACCAATCCCCAATGCATATACAAGATTCCTTGCAAAAATTGCAACAATACATACATTGGAGAAACACATGACTTTACACGTCGCAAATACCAACATAAATATGACCTACAACTAGATAACCCGAACTCAGCTCTCACCTTTCACAGATCTACACACAATCACACGATATATATGAACCATATGACACCCATTATTAACATTGACAACTTACACCTTAGGAAAATTACAGAATCTTTTTGTATTTACAACACTAACAATTTCAATTTACAAACTAATGAATATACATTTATACAATAGATCCCATCTTTAACAACATTCTAAACCACTCACCTTTTTTCAAAACATTAAAACAAAAACTTTCATGAATTTATATTTTATCATTATTAATTTTAATTTTATAATTTAGTCTTTTGTTAGAAACATCTGAAGGAGGACCTCGATTATTAGGTCGAAAGCTCATGTCAACAAGATTTTATTTTTATTGATAATATTAAATTCTCAAGAAATTTAACCACCTTCTAATTCACCAAGGCATTATTATTCTCTCTCTCTCTCTCTCTCTCTCTCTATATATATATATATATATATATATATATATATATATATATATATATATATATATATATATATATATATATATATATATATATATATATTTATATATATATATATATATATATATATATATATATATATATATATATATATATATATATATATATATATATATATATATATATATATATATACTCTTA
>JABUQX010103396.1:0-30000 GCA_015478945.1 Trachelipus rathkii
TTGTGATGTCTAATGTTTTTCAGCGAATTCCATAAGAATCCACCCTGCTAATAACTGACGAAAATGATATTTGGTTTTCTCTTTCAGGAAAAAATTTTCTTGGTACGTAACAAATTTGTATTTCTCATAATCTATTTTTTTCCTTATTCCTTTTTTCCCTATATCATGAATAGACAGCTTGATGCAAGGTGTTGCAACTGCTAAAGACTTTATAAAACGAAACTGGAATTTAATAAAACAAAAGGAATTTTTTTTTGCAGTGGAACCTTTTACTATAAAGAAATAAAAAATGCTATGTTTTTGAAAATACTGGAAAAATTTATGTAATATCATTACTTCTATCAAAAATGTGTGCCACTTATTTGCTTATACCATGATTGTTAATATTATATGAAACTATATCCACAAGTAAACTTTTTATCTATGTCTACTATGCTTAGTCAGTACGTTCCTGCTGGAATTTTCCCTACTGAGACACGTCTATATATATATATATGATATATATAACTATATATATATATATTATAAATATTATTATATATATATATTATATATATATTAATTTATTCATATTATATATATATATTTTGCTGGTCTATTACCTTACCTATATTAGCATAACTATCCTCTCCTTCTCCAAAACGAATCAGTAACCGTTACTAGCAAAACATTAAGCTATTCTCGCAACCAACCAACTCCAATTTAAACAAAACAAAAACACTCAGAAAGCCCCATTCAGACCTACAATACCCCCTTCTATTCACTACTTTTAACAACTGAAAAGGAATGATAGAAACCTATTACAAAATTCTCCAGCCTACAGGCCAGTACCGATTCTACTAACACTACATCTAAATACATATATAATATATACGTTAATACTTGAGTGAAAATAGACATTCTTCCTTTTCAAAAAAGTAACTAAAGTGAAATCACTAACTATATATATACTATATATCACTAATTCTAGAAACATCACATTCACTTTAACTATATAAAACTAAACACTATAAAGACCCCAACTCCTCCCTATTACTTACTAGCCCACTTCCCTCCCTCTCACATCATAATATCTCACTGCTGGAGACAATAATTTACAAATCCCCTCTTAAACTCTCTCTCTAATAAAATAACTATTCTATAGGGTATTTAGTCATACTACTCACACTACAGCTTTATCACTCCACTATACTACAATCCCTATCACATAATATGGCTTAACTAATCCCATCATATGTACCTTACTCTCATATCAAGGACAATTAGAAACACATAATCAAAACTTGACAACTGTATTACCCTATAATAATTATAATTATATTTAAAAAATCCTTCAATCTCCTCCATAGAAAAATCAAGACAAAATAGGCTTTTACTAATTTCTCACTAACTCAGTTTTTTGCTAAGGTCACCTACAAAAAAATCTCTCCTACACTACCATTAAATTTAAAACACGGAGATCCACGTCAGAGGCGCCATTACTCTCTCTCATTTACTCTTCTACTTATCACATCAGAACCCTATGCCTATAATACCTACCCATTCTAAACTATCACATATACGCAGATGATCAAGGCTCATATCACCAAACATTACTCATAGATATCAGTAAATTTAAGCCCTACATTTATACATAACTCACCAAGAAATACTTTACTAATATACATAGAATAAACTTTGAGTTATATATCCTCTCACAACAGTATAACTAGAGAGCTATTCCTACCTATCAAAGTCCTCTCACATTACCCTCTCTAACCACGACGACCACATTCATTCACTCCACCATAGGTTTCCTGAAAACAGTCTTCCCTAAATCACAAATCCCCAAAATATTAGGTCTTATACCTATGAACATCACTCACATTGACGTTTTCCCCCCACATATATAATATATATATATTTATATATATATTATATATATATATATTTATATATATTATTATATATATATCATATATAATATATATATATTTATCGACCAACGAACTTAAACAACTCTCAGTAACCCTTTCCTTTAGCCTATGGGGAAAAATATTCTTACCTTTTATAACTACTTATACTTTACAAAATATACAACTCCTCATAACTATAATATGATATATATAAACTAAGCTTCCCCGCACTCTATCAATATCTATCTAACAAAAAACTTACAATCAAATATACATTATTCTATTACACATAAACACCTATGCTCATTATTCACTATTAGAATTCACTATCTGTGAATACAACTAAAACTATACTATATACCATACCAACATTTTACATTGACGACTATAAGGACACATCTCATCTACACTAACCTGGAGGATATGGGGTGAGACTCTAATATATCTTATAAATCTAAGAAATACCCTAACATCAAACCTATATACACTATCAATATTGATATACTTAAATATTTTAATCCTAATTCCCCACCTATATCTAATACATACATACAGCTAATATTCTTATATATAATGACTCTACAACCATATATTCCTCTATCCCTACTCAATATAGTACAATATGACTTACATACTCATATCTCATACATACTAACTAACACGTTATTACAAAATACCGCCTACCATATAACAATGCTAATACTTACCCTCCATAAATAAAAAATATTTAATTACCACTATATAAAAACACTGATCCACAAGAGGTCAAATTAGAGCTCTATGATCCAAATCATCAATTGACTAGTACTGATGCATCATTCCTGAACTTGACTTTAAAGAGATTTCAAACTAGACAAATTTGACTATACCAAGCTATCATACTTTGCAACCTAGATGTCTACATTTCAGCAATTACATATATATATATATTACTACAAGGACACACTTACCTCTACTGGGAGTTGCTCCGCTCTCTCAGAAACGCCCTACCATAGCCGATAATTCTTACTATAGTCTTTTTACTATTCTTACGACCATGGTGGTAACCGCCCTCAATAGCGGACGGTCGCTTCCTGAAGATGGGCCCCAAATTGAGGTGGGTATACAAGAGTCATAAGTAAGTAAGAATGTATATTAATATATATATATATAGTATATATAATTAATTATTATATAAATAATATATATATATAATATATTAATATATATATAATATATTATATATTATATATATAAATAATAATATATAATATATTATATATATATATATTAATATATATATATATATATATATATTAAACTATATATTATATAATAATTATATATATAATTAATATATATATATATTATATATTAATATTATATATATATATATTATATATATAGACTCACATCGGTAAATGGAATAATCTCTAAAGCAAACGTAAAGAGTTAGTAACGATATATATTTATAAAGGATATTTGAGTAATATTTAATATTGTTTTTTTATAATATGCTTCTGATGTAAATAACCAAGTTATAAGCTTTAGGACCCAAATCTAATTTTTTGCTAGAACTCAGTTATTTTTTTTTGTTAATATATTTTTAGAAAGTACTATTTTAAGTTTTTTGAATGATTTCACTCAATGAGTATAAATAATCATTATTTATCTCGACCACAGACAAAAAAGAGTGACGACTCAAAAATAAACTGATCGATATTATAGTTATATTGATTGGGGATATTACCTTCTCCAGAATTATAGAAAAAAACTTCTACAAATACCGGTCCTCAGTGTATCTTCCAGAAAAATAAAGTAAGGCATTGTATAATATCCTAGCTTACATTGAAAATCAACAGATAAATAAGAATCACAATTTTTTTATTTTTGCAATTTAATTTTCTTTAAATAATTTAAGTAATTTAATTAAAGAATTGAAATCGATATTTAGGTATTAGGTGGTTAATGTAAGGCAGAGTTGGCTCTTAGTTAGTCTCATGTTGAACCAAATTGGAGGATGGTGCTATGCGCATCCGGTATAATTGGACTCCCTGATCCAAACGGGTGCGTTGGCATGAAACTCAGGCACCATTATTATACATATACTACAGGAGACCATGCAACCACATATTAGCTAAAAATTTAGTCAGTGTATCCAATAAGAAAAGGTTCATGACGGAGAAAATGCTTACAAGTTGTGCTAAGAAAATAGGAATCGTATTGATAGATATGCTGGAGGTTTGTTATTTACAGATAAGCAAGGATTGAGCAAATGTGTATTGCTCGCTTGTTCTGTATACTGGAGTGTTAAGACGACGCGTATATCGACGAATTGTGGTGTTAGGACCATTAGTCGCATGTGCGTCCGGCTATGGGAAGGCAGATATGGTAGAGGGAGAGCAAGGTAGTTATAGTAACGACTTTTAGAAGACTGATGTGGTTACCAGTGCAAAGCTAGTGGAAAGATGTTCTTTTTGGCTGTGTGCGTATGATCATTAGTAATGAACGTCATAATTTTTCACACTCCGGTAAAAGGTCCAAGGTATGTGTGTTGTGAGCGCAACGCTCCATTAATCGGGTAAAGCCGGTGAGAGAGAGTAGTGTGATGAGGGATTTATTGAGCTAAATCCTTTGTGAGATCGATATTTGGTGTAGGATGTGGGATGAAGACGATTTGTGTCTTCAGAACCTATAAATAAAGATAGTGCGAGTGAGAGATCTCTGAAATAGGTTGGAATAGGTGTATCAAAAAAGGATGGATATATATAACATGGTGGTTGGGTGGGGGGAAGAGTAAAAGTAATAGAATGAGAAGGTGATGTATTTTTCATGTGAAGAGAGAGGTATGTGTGAAAGTAATACTTTCTTAAACACAAGAGTATCTCATTAAAGTAATATCATAAGAAAAGAGGCGCTGTAATTATTAAGATAGATGTGCTAGGTTGGTTAGGTATGAATTGATTTATGTATATTGGTGAAGCAGGAGATTGTGAGTATGTGTTAGGTTGTTAATAATCAGTTGATGGTAGTTTAGGAATTGGAATTTAATCGGATTACTAAGTATTGTTCTATAGTTGTAATAATTAGCTATTAGTGGTATAGAGCTATTGGATGATGAGAGGAAGTGTGATATACGAATAGTGAAGCAGGTATAAATAAGAGTGAGAGTTAAGTTGAAGCAAGAACAATTAAGAATATAGTATGTAGTAAAATGCACTATGACTATTATAAAATATATCGTTGAATGTGACAAGTGATACTAGAACAATAATCTGGTGTGGACAAATGAAGGAAGCAAATTGTTAGTTAAGTGAAAGGACAGTGCTGGGGATAGAAGAGAGATGATAATATATATATATATAAAGAAGTTAAACTTATAATAGAATGGTGAATAGAAGAGGTGAGAATATATTAAAGACGAGGTTAAGGTAAACAAGAGCGGTTTGATATGTACTTTAAAATAGCTAATGATGAAGTTTTACAAAAAAGATGCTGGAATTATATAAGGAGGAGGAAAAAAGAAATATACTAAAAATGGTGCAATACGTGTGGATAAACTCAAGAGTAAATGACTAGATTTGGAAAAGGATAATGAATGAAGGACAATATCAAGGGAATAAGGAGCTATTCATGGAAGTGACATAGCTCGAAAATGATTTAAGATATAATTGAATATAGTGAGAATATGTCGGTTTGGGATCATTAGGGATTGAGTGCTTCAGGTGTATATATGATAATAAATTAAATATTATAAATGTATGAAATTTGTTGAAAGGATCTATCATTAATTATACTTATCGTTATTTCCCAGAATTTAATCTAGATATGTCGGTGTTAGTGTAGAAATATGATGGTATGAGTTTTGTATGGTTAAATAATTATAATATATATATGAAGATAATAATAGTTAGTATTTGAGGTATGAGTAGATTTAGTTAAATAGTAATAGTAGAGTTGATAATGGGAGTAAGTGAGAAGTTGAAGAATGGTATAATGAATTATAATAAATTATATGTTAGATATGATCAAGAGCGGAGGCGAGATGGTGATAATGATATTGTATTGGTAGTTGGTTATGATATAAAAGTAGAGTATTATGTGATAGGTATATATAAGATATTACATAAGGAGAATATGAGAGGAGAGTGGTAATAGTACCCTTGTATAAGGGTAAGGAGAGATAAACGGACTGTAAAGTAAATAATGATAGAGTAGGTAATTAATATTTATATTGAGTATGGTTTAGTAGGATGAAGTGTTATATATAATATGTCTGGCATTTGGTCGAAAAGATATGCGTCGAGTGACGATGGATCAGTAATTAGGTGGAATATAAATACTAAGAGTACTGATAGAAGAGTGGCTAGAGGATGTTGTATGGATCAATAATCATTATACATAAAATTACATAATGTATATGAGAAAAGAGATAGGATAAAGAAGATATTAATAATATTAAATATTTTAAGGATTTTATATTAGGATTGTCAACATCGGTACGTTATGATAAGATTAATAGGTATAAATAATGCACTTAAAGGCAGGTTTTTTATAGTTAGATATATATATTGGTGTTGGTTATATGTAGGTACTTTGAAATATGGATATCATAATAGCAAATTAAATGGCTCAGGAAATGAGAATTATATATAATGATAAAATATTGTATAGTGACAATTGTGATTTATGGTTATTAAAAGATTCATATTATAAAATATATAATATATAAGCGAATGAGTAAACGGGTTTAGTTGTTTTTCTGATTCTCCTTGGTTTATTTCCATTATGTATATATGCAGAATTTGGTATGATTAATGCAGAATATATGAGGTGGGTGATTAGGCATAGATAATATGTTGATATATAGTAATTTAGAGATTAGTATATTGAGTAATATTAGAAAGAGATGAGGATTGCCATACTAACCTATATTATGATTATATATTGCGGATTAGATTTGTTACTGTATGGATGGTGTTAATATGGAAATGAGCAGCTAAATTCAGTAGATCGATTAGTAGCCATGATAGAACTTTTGGTGACAGGATGATTTATAAAAAGATAGTTTGTTATCGTATAGTAACTATCGTTGAATACAGTAGTATATTGATCTGGTAGTGAGTGAGTGTACAGTCTACTATTACAGTTTGTACAGCTATTTCAAGTAAGAATTGGTGTAAACAAAAATGATAAAATGCTGACTTGACTATGTACATAATCTTAACAAAACTACAATATGACGGTGTATGAATGTGGGAGAATATGAGTTATGGTGATACTGGCTAGTAAACATTTATGGTGTATATGGAAAAATATGAAATAATATTGAGAAATAACAAATAGTAAAGAGATTGCTTGAGGTATTTCTGTCAGGAGAAAGACGAGATGTGATTATTTGATATAGCGGTACTAAAGTGCTACTACGGTATATGATCATGAAAGTATGTTGTTACTCAATATTATGTGTATTGATATTTAGAAGTGATCAATTAATGGATCTGGTAAATTAATATTAGATTAAATTCGATATATTTCACCCTTAACTTGCTTTTCGATGGACTAATATATAGGAGCTTATGCTATGTCTGTGAGAAGAAAATTAATTAAAAAATTATAGTATAGGAATGTAAATTTATTAGTACATTAGCTATAGCAAGAAGATAAGTTTAAATATAGAGAACTATAAATGAAAACTTTAAGCTAAATTAGATTTTATTATAGGTTTAAAGCTTAATAAGTTGTAATGAATGTAATATCTTGTATATATATTGTGATATAATGACGATTTATATGATATAATATGATGTGTAATAGATGTATGTGTGGGAACTACTTGGTACTAGTAACTGGGAGTATCACTTGAATGTAGAATAATAATGAGATACGGAAGATACGGTGAATACCGAATTATAAGGAGGTGCCGAAGTACGAGGCAGAGAGTGAGATTGCGGGACGAGAGGCCTAGTATATTTAAAATATAAGTGCAAGGAATGAGCCGGAGGAACCAAAAGGAGAGATAAGAGTCAGTGTTTAAGTCTACTGGGCGGCAGTTTTCCCGAGAGGCTCCGCTGAGAGCCAAGGGTAAAACTACTTACATTTGACGTATATTTATCTCAGATTGAGTGGCCGTCTACTGAGTCCTCCAATGATAAGCTCTAGGTGTGTCACTCTTTATCGATCTGTGTGAATGGTAATATTATATTCACTACTATAATTAGTACTATATAGATGAGGGTAGTATAGTATATATGACTGGGCTTTCTTTTCGACATTGCATAATTTCCTACGTTTCTTTCAGTTGCTTGGTTAAGCGCACCTTATACTTACCCCCATGCTACCTGAGCGTATTAAATCTGTTGGCAGAGAAGAGTAGCAAAAGGACAGAATGAAAAGTTAATATTATATAGTAAATAAGTTATATTAATAATATAACCGTTCTACACCTATAAGGTATTCTATAAAATTATATGGCTTACTAGGATCCGTTATAAATATATACTTATACAAATTATTATATAGATTTATTATTCTTTTTATTTTTTTTCAAGAGTTTATAAGAAAGATTAAATTAATAAGTATATTATATATATATAGTAATATATATATATATTTAAATCATAATATATAATTATATCTTAAATGGTGTTACAGTACAAATATGAGTATTATTAGTTGTTATATTTATTAACTTTCTTATAATATAATATTGAGATTTTAATATTTCATATGATAATAAATCCTATAAGATTAAATTATAAACGTATAAGATAAATACCCAGGGCTGAGTAGTCAGAGCCGGATATTAAATATTATAACATTATATTATTTAAATATATATTAATACCAGTATATTTTAATATATATATATATAATAATATATATAATATTATATATATTATATATAATTATATATATATATATAATAATATATATAATATATATAATTCTAGCTTAATTATATAATTATAATATTAATATATTAATATATATATATTTATTATAGATAATAATAATATATATATATATATATATAATATAATATCATATAATTATATATATAAATATATATACTATATTAATATTAATATATTAAATAGAAGCATATATAATCATCCAAAATAAGCTTATTTTATTATTTTTATTTTTTTATTTATATATTTTATTTTAATACATTTTCGCGCTAACAAAAATTAGACTATAGCATTAGTACCAAATTGATAATACTTTATCTACTGTATATATTAGAATTCCATATGGTTGATTATAGAATGTAATATCTAAAGCGGATTAAAGTATAACATATGTGAGAGAGAGCCGTTAAATGATAGTAACATAAGCCACAAATAATGAAAATTTGCAAGTAAGATGCTTAGATATATAATAAGGGTATATGAAAAAAATTAGAAATAAATTATAAAGTGATCATACGTAGAGAAATTAAGAAGAGTAATATTTAGATAATATTGAAGGAGATGAATATTGGGACTTAACAAGGATAATAAGGAAGTATATCATAGAGAGGAAAAGACTAGACTAATGAGGTTCAGAAATGAGAATATACTGGGTAACCTGCTAGAATAAAAATAGAATAGAGATAGTGACTTATTTGTAAGTTAGATTGAACATAATGGATTATGGAGTAGACGATGTGGTAATAACATTTTTAGGAATATCTGCACAATATTATTATTGATAATATAAAGTAATTAGTAAGAAGATATGATATATATGTATGTTAGTTTTTGATGGTATAGCAAGTCGAGTTAGTCGCTTATTATGCATAAAAGAGGTTATTTATAAGCAAGTGGATGAAGGTAATGGAGTAGAGTTGAGTGAAAGTTGAAGATATACGGATAAATCTGCAGGTAAATACGAAAAAATTACTTAAGTCAGGAAGGCTAATGGTGATTATGGGAGATAATTGGATAGTGTAATTGAATAAATAAATAATATATGCGTTTTTAATGGATGAGTATAGTTTATAATTTGAGGATGTAGAGGAGAGCAGATATTACTAAAAACTCGTCCTTTATTCTTACTTTTGTTTGGAATCAGATTCATTCTATCAACATTTATAGCCTGAGATATGTACTCTTATAAATAAATTAGATGAAAATAATATCGATAATAGAAAAAATAGTGAATGTAAAACATATATATATAATTACTATATACTATATAGTTACTATATTATTACTTTGTAATATTATATTGTATGCGTAATATAAGTTAGTCGCGCGTATGTACAATCAGAAAGGAATCTGAATTATGGGTGAAGAAAGAAGGTGCGTTTTTTAGGTATGTAATGATGTAATATGTTTAGCAGAGTCATCTTTACTACGAATATATAAATCTAAGAGATGGAGATTTATATATTAGAGTTCGGAGAAGAAATAGAAATATCCATAGTATTCTATATGGAATTATGTATATGTTACTAGAATTTTGTGACTGTATGAGGTTGAATATAAAGGTATATTACAATGATTTATGGGTAGAATTTGACTGATGCAATGAGCTAAGTAAATATGTGTCGTAGTAGATTAATAATAATAATAGGTGATCGAATGGTTATTCTATATAATAGGTAGGCTCTTCTCGACTAGGACAATCAAAAAGTATTAGTAAGACTAGCGAGTAAGTGGAGGAGGAAAAAATGAGGCGAGGATTGTAAAAATAAAATACGGTGTTCAATATAAGTGATTTGATTATATATTATAGACTTAATAGAACACAGAGAGATGTGTAGTAGCGGGAATGTGTTATATATAGTATCTCTTGGATTTCAATTTGTATTAATGAGAGGGTGTTATATGAAGAATAATGAAAATTAGTCATCGCTCTTACAGAAAGTAGTTTATATATAATTGAAAGAATGAAGTTTTCATTGCAGGTGACCCTTACCTATAATTAAGAATATGCGGATGAATTTGGTTTGTGGTGGTAGAATCTGAGAAAAGATGATTTTGAGTAGGATAAGGTATGATGATTTGGAAGTAGTGATAATAAAAGATAAGGTAATTATGTTTTAGTAAACGTAATAATTACACAGTAGAATAAGAGTAAAAGTGAGTATGGTGTGAGTGAGGAATATATATAGTCCTTACAGTTAGTGATAGTATTTAAGTTATGATGTAGAATGATATATATATTACAGACTGGAAAATGTATCTGAGTTATTATTTAGGGATAATATAAATATATTGATATGAGAGTAGAATAGTAGAACGGATAGAATGCATTAGATGTATATAGTAATGAGTAAATGTATTAGCAGATATTATTTATAATATAGGCAGAGTAATAGGGCTTGGTGCACTTTAATCATATTCTCGGAATTTAAATGGGACTAAGAGTCTTGAGAGTATGCGTCACATATTAAGGATGTCTTATAATCCTTAGATGAGGTATGATATTATTATTATCACTTATATATATATAGTTTTACTGTGAGTATATGATAATTATATTAATATATTATATATATAGTAGTAGCAATGACAAAAGCTTTAATAAATAACCTGGAATATATTTAAAAAAATAAAAGAAGTATATTTTATATATATATATATATGGAGCTTATTAAGTTATCAATATGATAATCTAGGTATAATTAAGGAATCATATGTGATAGACTCTATATACTATAGGAGGACAATTCGCTCCTATGCCGCTCGTCAAATAGATAGAATTAGATAATAAGAAAATTTGAGGAGATTGGTAGAGAAATTTGATGAATTTTGGT
The DNA here is from genome assembly GCA_015478945.1 of Trachelipus rathkii. NCBI lineage: Eukaryota > Metazoa > Arthropoda > Malacostraca > Isopoda > Trachelipodidae > Trachelipus > Trachelipus rathkii. The sequence continues at coordinate 11,623 of JABUQX010103396.1, forward strand.
TTGATGGATGTGAGAAGATATAGTGAATATATTACAGTCGTTAGCATGAGACAAATATACAAAATGTAAGTATTGACATATATCAGATGGGTTATTGAGTCATGTGGATAGAATTGAAAAGTATATGTATAAGAGATACAAGTGATAAAAAGAGATTTTGGGTAATAGGATCAGAAAAGGTAAATAAAGTATGAGAGCTAGACGAACAGATTTTATTTAGTGTGGTTTAGGAAACCGAAACTCAGGAGGCTGACACATGGGATGAACTGCTGATAGATAAAAGTAAGGGATTGAATCTCCAGATTTATAATATAACCGTATATTTATGGGAGGAGTGAGAGAAGTATATGATAGTAATTTAATAATTTGGATCATAATAGTAAGGAGAGTATAAATATAGCTGTAGATATATAAAGTAAGACTATTATTAAAATTAAGGTAAGTTGATAATATTAGCGGGAGTTATTATTAGTCGATGAGAGGTTTAGGTTGTATAATGAGGCATATAATATAATTATATTTAATATCATAACATATTGGACAATAGGGATTGATATCTCACTTATAACTAAATGACGATTTACCACTTATATAGATGAGAATATTAGAGTACTATATTATCATAGAGAGCTCAGGTTATATAAATATTTATACTACTTAGATGTAATAAGTAGTATCTATTACTTAGGAGCTTCACGTGTATTATATTATTATTCTGTTAAATTAGCTGAGATCGTAGTTACATATGTTATGAGGGACAGTCCAGGAGAGTAATATGATACGACATAGGACCTATACTATCATTAGATAAAATATGTATATACTGAGTAAGCAATGTGCGCGGTGACCATAACCTGACAGAATATTAGTTCCAGCACTATGATCTACGTGCGTTCATCAAAACTTTTACAAGACATCTATTCTAATATTTGATCATATATTATCTTCTCATACCAGCACTAATTACTACTTTATCATCGTGTACTTGTCACGGATTATTTACACTTAACTTACTTACTCTACTAGTCTTGGAATATAAAAAAAATATAAATACTATTAAATATTATTATTATTATACTATATATATATATATATATATTATTAATACTAATAAATATATTAATATAAATTATATTATTAAAAATTATATTATTATAAATATATTATAAAAATATATTATATTTATATACTAATATATATATATATATATATAATATATATATATATAAATTATATATATATATAATATTATTATAAGTATATATATTATAAATATATAATATATATATATTATATATTCATAATATTATTATTATAATATAGTTAATGTATATATAATAATATATATATATATAATATTGATATAATATATATTATATTTATAATATAATATACTATATATATAATATAGTAAATATTATAATATTATATTATAACTAATATTTAATATATATATATATATATTATATTAATATATATATATAATATATTATATTATATATATATATATATATATATATATAAAGTAAATCTATTAATAATAGTATATTAATATATAATAATAGAATATAAATAATATACTATATATATAATATCTATAATCTATATAGTATTAATATTATATATAATATAATATATATTTATATATATTATACATTAGTAATATATAATATATAGTATAATATATATATATATTATATATAATATACTATATATATATATTATAATATACTATATATAATAACTATTATTATATATATATATATATATATATAATATAATATATATATATGCCGTATACAATATAAATATTTAATATATTCCTAACTACTCTATTAAAATATATTAATTATTATCCATACACTATAAATAAGTGTAAATTAGTAAATTAGTAAATATATTATCATAGTATATATAACTTTACGCTTATAAAATATTTAACACTTACATAAATGATATGATATATTATTATTTGGTCAGAATTTAATTTCAAATTATATATACTTATTTAATTCCTCTAATATATAAGATCAACTATTGTCTATCTATCAAATAGAAAATCACATTAATTGTGAGAATCTCGATAATCCCTATACTAAATTTACACCATAAACACCTACTAAATGAAAGTATTATAATAGTATATAACGTAAGTATACTCTTAGTATATGTAAATCAGTAATCTAGAAAGATATCAATAGTTCTAACTATTCTTAGCAAAAACTTTTAAATATGGATAATATCATAAATTTAACATAAATTATATTAAAAACTATGCTTTTAAACATATTTTTGATATGTATTTAGTTATGAATATGTATCGTACTAGTCTATACCTTAGTAGAATTTACCTTCAATAGGCTCCTTTAATTAGCATGTATTGTAATATAATAATAACTATAACTGATCGTAAGTGATAGAGGAGGGGTGTTAGATATATATACTATTAGATAATTGGAGAAAGAAGTAAGATTGACTTTGCTGGGCATATATAAAGGCGGTAGAGATGATAGTAAGGGTAAGAGGAAGTGGTATGAAGTTATTATGTGGTAAGAAGGATTATGTCTACTATGTACAAGGGTAAGTAAGAGGAAAGGGTTGTAGGAGCTAATGGATGTGGTATTACATAATTAAGTACTATTAGGATAGAGCCCATATATACTGAACAGCGAAAGGAATAAATGAATAAGGTTACTTATGTGTGGCAGTTTTCAAATCATGAGAAGGAAGTACATGTGTTTCAGGTATATTCTATATATAGTGCACCCAACAGGGACATATTCAATTATGGAAATGAAAATAGTAAGTTATGGAGTTGATGGAGAGTAGTATAGGCATATTATCATGAAGCCAGTAGATATGTGTTACTTATTGAGATTAGATTTAAATTGCAAGGGAATGATGTACAGAAGGATGAAGAAGTGGATAGTGGTAATGTAAGTTTTGGAGAGGAGGTAAAAAATATATAGAGGGAGAAAGGCTGGTTGGACTTCTATGTGAGAGAAGGGTTTTTAAATCTGAATACATTCTTTGAGACCAAAGAGCACCAACAACATAATTGATAACAATACCATGAGTAAAGATGTGAATACGCATATCTAGACAGGAGTTTGATCAGAATCAGTATATTAAGATTAGTAATTAAGCTTCAGATATAGGTAGAATTGAATTACTATGTTAAGGTCAGTACCGTAGGGTTAATACTATTGGAGATTCAGACTCAATAAGACTGTGGTGGAGTGCTTAGACTATAGAATTTCAGCGAAAGAATAACTTTAGATATATATATATGTAAGAAAGATATATATAGTTAAATATATAATGGTGGAGTTCCTTGTAAAGAAAGTACGTAATAAATAAATAGTATATTACACAAAAAATTAGGTAGAAGTAAGAATATAATAGACTCAGTATACCTATTAAGAGATAGATGAATAGAGATTATATTACAAGGTAACTACATATAATATAATTAAGATATGAATAAATGTAGGCTAATATACTAATAGCGGGTTTAGAGGATATTTATATATTATATAAAGATAATATATATCATTAATTATAGTTAGGGTATATAAGTACTATAAGAATGAGACGTATCATACATATTAAGAATTGTGATTGATAACGTAACGGTAATGTATTTAGGTAAGGATGCGGTTGATAATAATAATAAATAATTCAATTATATGAAGTAGATGGGTGATTAAATAAGGAGAATATAGTATTTCAAAAATAAATATCAAGAGTAGCAAGCGTATGTAGAGGCCAGAAATATATTATTAGGTAGTATCATATATAGATAAATAATAGTGAAATAAGAAGGCAAAGAATAAGATAGTAGTATAGTGGCGTATGCCAGAATGTGTATTTATATATGGAGTTGAGACCAAAGCAGTTCTGTATATAAAATTCTCAGATTACGCACACTCTTCACAAGACATTACCAAAGCCATTATAGATGGCACTGCGCAGGTAGTTATACAGGTGAAAAGGTTGCCAGATAGGTGTTGAGAGAAAATGACAAGCTAGACTCTAATGATAGGCTTACGAGTATGATTTGCTAGTCATGAACACTGGAAAAGGTGGTTTGGTAAGCTTAACTGGGAATTATAGGTTGCATAGGGGGTATAGACAAATTAAAGCATACGATAGCTTACCGGAAGATGGACGAATGTGGCTATCAACATTCGGATATTAGGCACTGTAAACCTGAAGTAAAATAGTTTAAGTCCTGGAGCGTTACGCAAGGCTATAACTAACGCAAAAGAAGCAGGTTTTGATGTGTAAATGCGATGTTAGCCTATTTTAGATAAATTTACTTATGGGAAATTGTAAAGTTATTTAAGTAAGAGTGTAGCAATGGGGATTTGTTAGTGAGAATAAGGTCTTGATGTTGGGGAGATTCATTTGCAAACCACTGCACATTTAATCTGGATGGAATGTGGTAAATTTCAGTACGATACATCCAATTTGGTTGAAATGAATTATACAGCCAACGTCTCTGCTTACATTCACCATACTAAAGAATTTCATTTTTGATAAATTACTTAAAATTCACGGAATTGCAAAAAAAATTGGTTCTATTGGTATGCTAGTCGGGTTGTTGCATGTAAGAGCACGGCATCAATGCTCTTTTCTGGGAAATAACAGGGACCGGTATTAGGGGATGAGAAGTTTTTTGGTCTAGGAATGATAAAGTTCTGGGGAAGAGAGCGGAGGATTGAGAGTTACACTAGAAGAAAAGCTAGAGGCACAGAACAAGTATAGCTAGGAGATATTTTTCAGATCAATTAAATGTTGATTAACCGTCTCTCGGAGACACTTCTATTTGTATAGAGTGCCTTTTGATTGTGCGAAGATTATTTGTTAAATATATAGGAAGAATCAGGCCAAGAATTTTAGAGCATGTCGGTAAGGTGAAACACAAAGAAAGTTTGAGTAGTAGCGAAAGTTATATAGAGGGAATCTTTTGTGCACAGACTTCTCTCATGGAGAGTTTCAGGAACGAAATAGAGAGTATATTTGACAAAAGGTACCCTGCTTAAATGATAAGCATTGATTGTTTACGTGCGGTTAATGAATATAATGGTGTGATATCAACTATTGCTTATTATTAATATAATATATATTATAATATATTATAATAGAAATAGTAAGACTCTGGAGTGAGTTAGAAAAAAATTTACGTGAGTAGTATTATTCTCCCCCCCTACTTATTAAATACATTAATATAGAACCAATAAATAAATATATATATAGAAATAGTATGTGAATAAATAGTATACGTATTGGAGTAGAGATATCGAACTCCATCAAACTGGGGTATGATGATGAATCAATACTAGATACATATGGATTTACTATAGTGGAAAATGAGTATACTAGCAGGATACTGTCTAATGATATTATGTATTAACTATTTGATAGCTACAGTATTTATGAGGATATAGAAAGTAAAGTATTTAAAGTAGTACACAGGATTAATACTATGTATATTATATTCTATATATGTTTTAATGTATTTAAATAAAATGATTTTGAAATAGGTACAGTTGTCTTGGGAATAAGGGTTTAGATATATAATAATAAAATTTATGAATAGGGTATAAGAAATGAGATTGGTAGGTATGATTGTATAGCATCTGTGTGTGATGAATATCACTTCTAAAGTTTTGAGCTAAGTAGACATATATATGCTAAATACGTTTACATATCGTGTATATTGCATATACATAACTTTAATTTTGGTTGTGTAAGTTATACGATCTTCGTATAGTTTTACGTGAGGTTATACGTAGTATGAGTAGCCTAGTTATCTAGTTGAAGCCTAAAGAATAAATAAATAAATTTATATACAGTGATCTGTCCGAGCTGAGTCTATAGGGTATATATTATATGTGAGTGCAAAGTACTAAGGTCTAGTATGTATGAGTACTAATTAGTACGAGTGCTTTGCTGGCCGTTACTAATGCTACCATAAGTTATATACAGTAAGCTCTCTTGGGTACGGTAAGATAATAGAGATAGAAATCTCTATTATATATATACTCATCCTCTTCCGCTTAATACTCACTTATAATACATATTTAATACTTATAAGAGTTAGCACTATAATCTCACTCTATTAGAACTTGTTGGCGTCGAGATTTAGAGTTTGTGTCGTAGTCATACATTTTATATATTAGTAATAATTATATATATAATATTATATAATATATTATATATATATAATAATATATATATATATATTATATATATATATATTATTATTATATAGTATATATATGATAGTATATATTATATAATTAATATATATATATATATATTAATATATATATATATTTATATATAATATATATTAATAGATATATTATAATATTATATATATATATAAATATATTAATATATAATTATATATTTATTAAATAAGATATATATTATATATATATTTAATTATATAATAAATATATATATATATATATATACTATATATATATTATAATATATATTATATATATTAATTACGTACTAGGAAAATAAATGGATTAGTCATTCACTTGCTCTAGTGTTGGTATATGTATACATATAATGTGTTTTGAAAATAGCGGACCTTTAGGTCTTCGTGCGGGTCATTCATTATCATTTTTTCTAAAGCGAATCCAAATCGGGTATAACTATTTTTATTACTTATAGCTATATGTATATATGATAATAATAATATGATGATAATATATACTATATTTAAAAAAAATAATATGTTATATAGTATATATATACTCACTATAAATAAGCCTTTATATTTATATTAATTATATATATAAATTATATTATAATAATATTAATATATATTATATCTATTATAAATTATATATAAATATATATATTATAGATATATTATATATATATTTATATTATAACATATATATAATTATATATATATATGAATAGTAAATATATATATTATACAGTATAATATATTATAATATATTATATATATATATAATACACTACTAACTATATCTATATATATCTATACTTATATAACTATTATTATTAATATATATATATTAATATTAATATATATATATGGTATATTACTATATATATTATATATCTATATATATAATATATATTTTTATATATATATATATATATATATAATATATATAATTCTATAATATAAAATATATATATATATATATATCTATATATAGTATATATATATATATGATATATTATATATAGTATATATATATATATATATATAATTATATATTTTATATAATATATATATATATATTATTATATATAATATATATATTATTATATATATAGTGGAAAGACAAAATAATTAAATTTTAAGAAAAAATGGGGATAATTTATATAAATTATGAACTCATCTTACTAAATTTAATTGCCGGGCATGAGAGTGAGCAAAATTCGAGAAAACCTTAGTTTTTATGTCATATTTTTGTCATGTATTAAGTATAAGAACAGTAAGTCTTCTCTCAAAGTATTTCTCTAGCTTTTCAGAAGTCGTAATGTTGAAAAGTTTTTTTCTACTGAAGCAGTTGACACGGGTATAATTGCCAGTATTTGCAACAAATGTAAATATTTGGAAATGTGACTGCGAACAAGAAACTAGTCGTCTATTGCTGTTTTTGACGATGTGTGCTGTGATGCCATTTCAACTCCATAAATTCCATTCTGCTTTCACTAAATCTTTACAATTTATGAATTGCTGTTTATAGAAAATCTTTAATCTTCTCATATGACAACTTTTTGGCATTACAGCCTGTTCGGTGTGACAAAGTGCAAGGAATATAATTTCTTTATGATTTAAACACCTCTCCTAATGCTGATATAAATCATCCCAAAATGGTATAAAAATGGATGTGCGATAATAAGTTTGGGTCGAGAAGTAGGAATGTTTGGGTCTGTATTTTTGGAACTGTGTTTTATCTCTTGTACCGCATTTCATTACCCGCTCATGATACGCTTTACACATATTCTTCAAAATCTGCTGAAATTCTAATGTCCATTTTCTCTGATGCTTTCAAGTTTATTTTTAACTGAAAGCGCTAAACAAGAGTTGTTGCTGACGAAATGCGAACGAATTATTAAAATATCAGATTTAACATCTGCACTTTATATTATTAACAAATTATGATACTTAAATTTTTTTTTTGTGTCTTATGGAAATTTCGGGGGGGGGGTGGCCCATGGGCCCCTCTTCTGGCCCCGTTGATGACGTCACTGTTTATATTATATATAATTATAATCTTAATTATAATATATATCTATGATATATATATAATGTATATATTATATAATAGTATATATTATATATATATATATAAACCAATTTAACTATAACCATTTTTCTCCCAAAGCTGGGGTACAAGGTGTCTCCTCTCACTCTTCTCACAAGAAAATGAAAATCCAAGAAGCCCAGACTTACGCCCTCTGTACATAATTAAGTAAGCACTAGGTGCGCAGTCAGAAATCACCATAGAGCTTATGGGAACAGAGGAACGGACATCCTATGGTAAATGTACCATTGTAGGGTTTCAATTCATTGGCCCAGGTGGCACAAATATACCCTAACAACCACGCATTCTAGTCCTATTTATGCACCTTTATATCGCATCTGCAAATCCATTTCTCTATCCGTTCAACACATCGTTTAAGCTTGACTAATCACATTTTCTTGCGGTATCACGCAGTAGGTTAACACTATCGCACTAATAACATTGCTTAACAAACCGTTTTTACATCATTCATGCACTTTCACATGACAAACTTTCAAACTTCATTATTCTTCATCTTATCCCTTTCTACAACCAACAACTAATCTATTACGTTCATAATCTTATTTTTTCAATTTTCTCACACTAGCCGCTAAGAGTGTCCATCTGACCATTGAACTTTATGATCTATCCTTCTTTATTGCGACCAATTAGTCTCAACTACTATACAAACACAAGGTAACACATACCTCATGGCAGACTTTTAACGCCTCAAAGACTTTAGTCCTTTACATAAACAGTTTAATTGCACCAGCCCTCTTCATGCCATTCACAATTTCTACTATATCTGCATGATTGTTCCGTTCTCTATTCACAGTATACCTAAGTATTTAAACTCAGCACTTTTCCCAGCTGCTCACTCTAACATCACTTCACACTGAGGACTGTCTCAACTCACAACCATCAACTTACTTCTACATTTACTTTCAAACCCTCTTTTTACACACACTGCAAAATCACTAAATCTCTCTCAAACTCTCTTCAATTCTCATCCCAAACTAAGCATTCACATTAATCAGTAGGGCAACTCGCATCATATCCTTTCTACCTCATTCTAACACCATTTCCTGCCCCCCACCTCTAATTCTTTCATAAACCTATCCATATACAAATTGAATAACAGGGACAATAAACACCTGCTTAACTCGCTTGCTATTAATCTGATACTACCTTGAACAACCATTTATTTTTAAACACGCCTCCTATCGTCATACAACTTTTGATTCCATTCAGAACCTACCACCAACACATATATCATTAACACATGCCATACTGCTTCCCTATTAACCCCATCACACGTTTAAATGGGGTATAAAATCTAATACAATTATTCTTCTTCTCCTTTCTTTTTCTCATCATTTGCATTCAATGTAAAGATTTGATCCACATCCTCTACCACTGGCAACCCCCTTGTTCTTCACATCAGTCTTCGGTCACTGACTGCCACTTTTTCGACTAAAATAATAGCATATATCTTTCCTACCAATACTCAATAACTAATTCCTATAATTTTCTACGTTCCTTTATCCCTTACCCTTATAAGAGGGTACTATTACTGCTCTCTCTCCAAATTCTTGGAATATACATCTATTGAAGTTAAACAACTTAAATCTAAATCAATTCATCAGTAATTTGTATCTTGATTACATTTACAGTAACTTCATCTATAACTGCAGCCAATCTTCGACTTTCTCACTCTACCCATTACTCCTCCTTTCTAATAACACATTCTTAAACCCTTTCCTTCTTGGCACCATCAAACCCACACACATCACTATCACCTCTTCATTCTGCAATATTATATCAGATTTTAGAAGTGTTTTGCATCATGAACTCATCCATTGTCATCAGATACATACTATTATTATTCTAAGCAGGCTCCCCTTATTCTCCTTCTTAACCTTTCGCGCGTCTTCAGAAGAGCTTTCCTATTGCCTTGTAAGTCCCATTCATCCCCCTTCTTGTTCATTTTCTCTTTCTTTTTCTTCTTGTATGCACCTTTAGTATTTTTTTTTCTTATATAATTCCAGCTCTTTCTTTTGAAATTCTATTTGTTTAGCATATTAATCACAGTTTCTTTTTACTTTTCTCGCTGTCCTGCTCTTCAGTCCACCACTCACTGTTAACATTCTTAACTCCTACTTTAGCAATCACATGCTTCTTTTGCACTGCCAACAATTGCTTCCTTCATTTGTCCATGATTTGTTCAGTTTCACTTGCTCAATACAACTGTTTACTTGCAGAGGCTCTTAATAAATTATCTCTATTCGTTGTTCGCTTACTCACTTCTTAATTGTACTCATTCTTCCGTATCACTTCCTTCCAGTCAGCCCCCACGTAACTTTATTTTACATAAACACATTAATGATCCGATAATCCATTCTTAAACAATTGCCTGATTTAACATCGCAACAATAGCTTAACGTCTCCTTCTCACACTACAATCAATCATACTTTTCTCTTCAATATCTATTCTCTACATACACCAACTCTAGTATATTATGGATACTCTGTGTTTACAGAAATTATTACTTACATACATATGCTCTGCCTCACATAATCAATCCTTCTGGGGAGCCTATTCTCATTATTCTTTTCTCCCGAACACCGCACCACCTGTTTATTCATCCTTTTTTGATCACTCATATTTAACATTATAAGGGTCCAGCCAAAACTATCAATCTGACGTCTCCTACTCATCCCCATCCAAACATCGATTCAGATTGATCTCAAAAAAATTGTAATCTTTCACGTTTTTTCCAGATGAACCATACGTACACCAAGACCTTGCGCTTTTAACATAATTTAACCATGTAGAATTTCTATGACTCACAACCAAATCTTACATGAGCTCTGTACACAGTCATGCTCAAAATTGCAACTCCTTTCTCGCCTCTCATTTCTTTCACCGGAGCGAGATACTTATTTCACATCGTAACCACACCACTTCTTTTACCGTTTTCTTTCATCTTTGTTTTCAGTCACAGCGAGCAATCAATTGCCCTGTTCTAATACATCTATACTCCTCTCTCTTCTTCTCTAACTTTATTCCCTTGAACTTCCAATGTCCATACGATCCATATTTGCCAAAATTAGACGGTTCGTTTATGGCGATCACGACCATCTCCGATGGCATACATCAGTATTGGCCTAGCAGAGATAGGTGTATGTGAGCAGCCCAACGCCAACTACTGTCCCTTTTAGTGCCTTATACGCACGCAGGAACATCGATGTGGGCTAAATTCTTGTCTCCCCACACATAGGGATATGATAGTAGGGATGTCTGTAAGGTGTTGTCTAGATTGAAGAAGGGTGTGGACATAATTTGGTGTATATGATATGTGGATAAATGGTGGTCGTAATATGTTGGCCTGAAGGAATGAGTGTTGTAAAGAATTGAGCGCAAAGAGAAAGGCGCCGATTAAAATATGGGAGTGTCATTTCAACGTCTTGAGATGCGTGTACTCTTATCCCTCTCTTTCTCTCTCTCCGTCAGTCACGTCTCTCTCTCTATATATATATATATATATATATATTTATATATATATATATATATATATATATATATACTATATATATATTATATATGTATATGTATAGTATTATATATATTCTATAATATATTATAATATATATATTATAAAATAGTATTATAATATATAAGATAGATAATATTTATATATTATGTTATAACTATAGTATATATATATTTATAATATATATGTATAATATATTATTCTATATATATATAGATATATATAATATATATATATAATATTATATATATATATAATATATTATATATTATAATATTTATATATTATAATTATAATATTATATATATATATTATATATATATATATTTATATATATATATATAGTTATATATATAATGGAGGGAATATCATTCATACTCAATCCTTTGAACTAAAATGATGAATTTGTTTTCATCAGAAATTATTATTGTCTATCCAAACTCTTGTTTCTACCTTTGCATCCGCAGAAGGCAGAATCGTTCTCGGATCTTAAATTTTTTCTGCGGTAGAAAATGCAACATCTTCTGTTCATGCCCTTGACACTTTCCCGAATTTTGGCAATTTTAAAATGTAACTAAAATTTGTTTTGCGTCAATCTTTCCTCTTTGCAGTTTTGTGGGCTATCTGCTGTCTTTAATTCTGCCTAAGCCGCTGTTGTTTGCTAAAACTTGTGTGCGTCTAATTTCATCTAGAAGCGGTTCAGAGTGTTTCCTTCTTCATCCATTCAACTCATTAATGCTTAACTGTTATTTCAACATCCTGGAGCTTAACTATTGAAAGTGGAAATGCTGAAATTAATACTTAAACGATTTTCTAGAAAATGTGCTTTTTGAGCTTGCACTCTTTCTTGGCAACGCTTCTCCCTGGAATCACTTCACCTTTCCCCAATCGATATCACATTCATCATAGTATTCGGCTTTAACCCTCTTGCTTTTTCTAAGAATTTGAATCTATTTTTACAAATGGAGTTAGAAAGTTTAGAAGGCTTCTAGTCTTTTCTTTGATTGAGTATGGTTCTATAAGGTATATTCGACTGAATGATCTTTCTTTCTTCAAAGATTTTGGTCTTTGCTCTTCCGGGTTTAGCCTCTAATACTGGGAGTATTCATAAATATGTATATATATATATTATATATAATATATATATATATATATATATATAATTATAAATATTATATAATATATTATAATATATAATAATATATATATTACTAATTTATTATAAATATAATAATATATATAGTATATATGATATATATATGTATTATATATATATATATTATATATATTATATAGTGATTATAGTATAACTAAGTAATTATATAGTATATAAGTTAGTATATTTATATATAATATTATACTTTATTATATATTAATACATATATCTTGTATGTTATATATATATATCATATATATATATAATATATATAGTATAATTATATAAATGTATAGATATATATATAGTATATTATATATATATATATATATATATAGTATTATATATATATAGTTATTATATATATTATATATTTTATATTATTAGTATATATAAATAATATATATAATTATATATATTTATATATATATATATATAAATATATTCACCCTACTGAATTTATTTTGGTATTATATTACCTCCTAACCCTCCCCCCTATTATATATATATAAATATATAATATATATATATCACCTATTATATTATTCTATATACTATATTATATATATTATTATTAGTTTGTATAAATATATACCGTAATTATATATATATGATAGCTATATAATATAATAGTATCTGTTATTTATTATATTTTATATATATAATTATATATTATAATATAATATTATTAATATATATATATATATATATTATTATATATATATATATATCTATTAATATATATAGTATTTATATATAATTAATATATATATATTAATTTAATATTATAATATATACTATATTATTATTATATATATATTATATGTATATATATATATTATATTATATATATTGTTAATATTATATATAGAGTATATTTATATATTTATATGATATAATTAATTATAGTATATATATAATATATACAGACTACTATATATATTATATATATTATATATTATATATATAGTTATATTTATAATATATATTATATATATAATATAGATTTATATACATAATTATATATCTTATATATATATATATATATATATATATAATATACTATATATATATAGTTTATATAGAAAATATATCTTGTATAGTATATAGTATATATAACTATATATATCAACATATTATGTTATCCAATGACAAATATTATAATTACTATATATATATATATTATATATAAATATATATATTATATATTATTATACTACTCTCTCTCTCTCTCTCTCTCATTTCTCTCAGTCTTCGTTCTTCTTTCTCTTCTGTCTCTTCTCTCTCTCTCTCTAATAATATATATTAATATATTATAGTATTTTATAGTATATTTTATAATAAGCATATATATTATATAGTATATATATATATTATTATATATATTATATATGACTTATACAATGTATATATTATAAGGTGTATAGGTATATACTCTAATAAATATATATATATATATTATATAATATATATTAATAATACTATATATATATATAATTTATACTTACTATATATATATATATATATATATATATATAATATGATATATTTTATATATATGGCTTGAGGCATCGTATATTTTCATATTTTAGAGTATTGTATATTTTTATAAATATATATATATATATATATATATATATAGTAGTTGTGGAACGCCGAGGTCGAGAATTTTGAGCTTCATCACTCACGATCGGCTAGAAAGACTGCATCAAATATCTATCGCTAAATTAGGGAATAGATTTATTATTTTAATATCAATTTATTGGAATATTATTATTATTCAGTAAGGATATTTTTGGAACTCTTATCTGATTTATAGATTGATTATTATGTTTCACAAGGATATTAATGTTAGAATTCTATATATTAATTTTGATCAAGTATTGCGAATTCTGCGCTAAACATTTTTATAATACTTAGTTTTTGTATGCAAAAATTTATAGTTTTATTTTGGTATCTGGATACCGTCCGCTTATAGATAGTATAGAATGTTAGAATTATGATAGGGGGCCTTTTTGCCTTTCCTCGTGCTAAATATTCAGTTAAGTTATGATATTGTCTTTTCATCCAAAAGGCTACTCGGGTTGTGTTCAATTCTTGTTATTACTTTCTTCAAAATTGAATCGTTAGAACTTATTAGGGAAAAGATCTTTATCTTATAAAGCGTGAGATTATTAATCCTAGAAAGCAATATTAGATCTGTTATTTACAACGACCGCAGAAGCAATCGGCCTTCTTGGACTGTTGGTTGGCTGTCCGAAAAGTTCTATTTCTCCTGTCTTTGTATACAATTCTGCACGATGGAGCCTACGGGGATGCCCGAAATAGCCAGGATCTTGTATTATCAGAATAAGAAGCCTTTAGAGTTATGAAAGAGTCAACGTGCTTCGCGAAAGAGCCGAAATGCAAAGCTGTGCCTAAGTAAAGAAATGAGATTCAAATAGCTAGAAAGAAGAGGGAGACGTTAGTGTCCTCTAGAAGAAGAGGAGAACGTAAAGCTGTCTTAGAGGAAAAGAGTTCAGCAAAAAAGACGAAGATGACAGTGTTAGGGCAGAAGCCGAGGCATCAGAAGTCATTGACTTTGGAAAGTATCAGACTTAAGCGCATTAGTCAGCTGTCGTAAACACAGTGGCGGACAGTCACGTAAAGCGCTAATAGTACGTAATCTAAGTAGCCATTCAATGCGAGGCTAACTGGAGACGTGGATGCCTTATTCAAGAGATTTGAGTATGATGCTACAGCTCGTAATGGGAATGCGGCTTAGGTGGTCATTTTATTTATAGTACTCTCTTATCTGGACGGCGCCCTGGTCCGTTATTTAGTACTATTCTTCCGAAGATATATATAGCCTAACTTTGCTAGCCACAGCAAACAATACTACTCATATTATCATATTTTCGGAGGACGATATCTATATTATAACTTAGCGACGCAAATGCGAGAAGATTGAAACTGCTCTTCGGGGAAAGTGGACTCTCGACTTGGATTCATTAGCGTCTCGCGCTGACAAATATTTCCAGGCGAGAGGAAGTAAATTAAGTCTCGAACAGAATCGATGTCGATTACATATTTCAGCCCTTAATGATGAGGGCGAAGAATCACAGTCAGACGGAAGCAACAGTTTTTATTCTAAGTCTGCGGAGATTGGGAGAGAGGGGTCATTGGACATGACTGTTCTTTCTCGAAACGGAGATGGCAGTTTCTCAAACAAAAATATGGCATAAAGAAACTACATATACGGCTGAAACGTTGGAATTTAGATGTAGGCCTCAGGGAAATTAAAGTGCTGCGACACGTCACCACCATCCAGGATAGGTTATGCTCTGTTGTTTTAATTAAGAAGAAGGTGACGACATACGTGAATTAATCAGTGGCAAGATCATGTAGAAGGTAAATCTAATAGCGTATTATCCACTGTCATGTCGACAAATTTCGAAAGGATGAAAGCCAAGATCCATTGCACATGGAAAATAAGGTCAAGCGCGTCACCGTTCAAGGGAGGATGCTGGATGCAGTGTGGATTATTAAACGCAAACTTTGTCGAATGGAATTAGAAATTCGACAGTTAAATTTAGGCAAATGAGGATAGTACGACAGACATTTTTTGTTGAGAACACAATTTCACCGAGAGAGGTAGAAGTACCTGCTGGATGGTGCCCTATGTGATTGAAAATTAGAACATCGAAGGGTACTCGACGCGATCATTGGACGCTGAAACAAAGGTAAGCGGTGGCTTTAAAGGATATCTATAGCATGATTAGTGGGAATCTGAGATACTAGTGTCAGTTTTTACAGGAAAACGACGATGTTATCTGTAACAATGACGAGTCGAACCCGCCTGCGCCTTAAACGAGGTGAATCGACAAAATGAACAATCCAGGAAGAATTACTTAATCGTGCCACTGAGAACAAATCAGTTGCTCGTAGAACCATGTTTCCGATGAGAGTCTTGTAATCTTTTTACGGAACGGCGATGTACGATTTCCAGGCATCACCTACACGGTTCTAAAGCATGGATTTGAAACTGTTGTGAATCAAACTCAGGCAGAGCGTCACTGGCTATCAACAGTGAAGATATGCGAACTTAGCTGTATGTGTCAGTGCTATTAATGGTAAATTGCTCAAATTGGCTCTCCATTTTTCTTCAGTGTCAGATTTATGTGAGGAATTTAAAATCTTAAAAGTATGATCTTTTTTTGTGCTTATGTAGCAAGCGTCGAAATGATAAGGGTGTTTATTTGGAATCTTTCTAGTCAACACTCTTGTCATAATGAGGAAGAGAACTTTTGAATAATTGTTGAAATAATTCCAGGCTTTCTCTTTTACAACTACTTGCTTTTACTGAACTCAAATTGCAGAGTTACATTTTGAGTATGCAGGTTCTCTACCCGAAGTATTGTAAAATGTTCAGAGTGTAGGATCGCTTCAAGCAGATATCAGGAAGGTTTTGGGCCGCCTCTCTGCTACTGAAATATGGCAATAATGGAGGAGAACAGTTTTTCTTGTATACGGGCACAGCTTGAACTTTTCACTGTTGATATGTTTTGGGCAGTTTTTTGGCGCGATGCATTGTGGTTTACACAGGTTGCCTTGACCCCCGGTGACGAACGTTTGTTCCCTGAGCTAAGAGAAATTTATCTGTTAGATTTGTCTGATGATAAACATTCCAATTCGTTCCTGAATTTATCGTTGAAAATCTAGTTGAAGGATATACAAATAAACATTAAGAAAGAAGAATAGCCCTAAGTGGAGAACCCTATATAAAACATTTCATGAGCTTCATTATTTCTTTCATGGGTTCTCCTCAATGGATGAACAACCCTCATCTGCGAGCACACTTGGCGGAATGTCTTGAGACTTTAATGCTAAGTGGAAAGGATAATGTTGGATTGGTTTCTGACGATAGGGAGAGATTGTTTTATTGACATGCCTTTGTCTTCATTTGGTGTACGTCATTCTGTGTTGTAAGATTGAGATACATTCAGAGCGTTGCATTTGAAAGAAAATTCATTACGACGTCCCATGTATGAGATGAAATTTCTTTGGAAGCTTTCCCTGCATAGAACAATTTATGAATTAGCAATACGTTTTTAGCATGGGAGTCGTATAGCATCCATATTCCTTCATATTCTTAACCTATTCGAGTAAAATGGTCAATTTCCTTATTAACAAGCATGTCAGTTAATATTATCAAATTTATCAGAAATATTTTTAAACTTTATAACGTATGACATCTTCCATAATTCAGTAACATAATTTTCTAGTACCTCGTTATGCAAATAAAGAGTTTAGAGGGTTATTACTAGAATTTATAGGGTTAGTACTAGAGTTCAGATGGTTAGTACTAGAATATAGAGGGTTAGTACTAGAGTTC
>JABUQX010103396.1:32500-37500 GCA_015478945.1 Trachelipus rathkii
TAATATATTTTAATCTTACTCTTCCCAGTAAGGCTACGAGCCTGTCAGTGGGCAACTCCGTTCCATTGTGTTCTATCTCGATCACGATCGCCATCCGCATCAGCTCATCCATTGCAGGCATCCGTTGTCTTCTTAATGAATCCTCACTGTGTCTACTCCATCTCTCCGCGGTCTCCTCTGGTCACTCCCTCCGTCTCACCAGCCCAACTCCTACTGCAACATCTCTCTTCCTCATCTCTCCAGGTGTCCACCATGCTTAGTCTTGCTGCTTATCTACTTATTATCATGGGTTCACACCCACCGCTCTCGCCTCACTGTCTCGTTTCTCACTCTGTTTCTCCTCGTCTTTCCACCGTCCTCAACACACTCATCTCCGCTGTCTGAATTGCTACTCTCCTCTCTCACTGTCATGCTCCATGTCCCATACAACAGTATTGGTGTTAACACTTCCTCGTATATTGCCTTCACCTCTTTGTTCACATATTTATCTTTCAAGATGGGGTAAACTGCTCTTACAGTCCTGCATATGCTCATCCTACTTGTAATTCCTTTGCACACCCCCTTCTCTTCAATGTGCTTGCCTAGGTTTTTATATCTGTCCACATTTTTAATTTCTCTACCGTCTACCTCCTATCAACTCCTCCTCCTTCTCCCTACTTACTATCATTATTTTGTTTTCCTTCAACATTCATATTTAAATCAGCTCTCCTGTTTTTCTGCGAACACGCACATTTGCTCAACTCCTCACCATCTTCCACTCCAACGACACCAAATCATGTGCGTATACCAGATGTCTCCGTCAATCTCCTTTAAACTCTCCTTACAACTCTTATTATGTGTCAAATACGCTAATAAACAGTATGGCGACAACACACTACCTGCTAACTCCAAGTTTTTAACTCAAACCATTCTCGTTTTTTATATCCTGTTTTACCGTACTAAGCTATTCAATTTTATTTCTTACTGCTTTATCGTCTAGTCTCACTTCATAATCCTCTCCAGAACTCCACAGCTTCTCTAGAATCAAATGCCTTCTTCAAATCTATGAAGGCGATATATGCCTTCTTGTTGTAATTCCATGTTCTTTTCGTATCATTTCATGCGAATTAAATCTGTAGTTGCTCTGGCCACTCTATACACATATGCTCTTCACTAAATCTCCGCCTTATTTTTCAAGTTAGTTTCCTTTCTAATATTCTTTATATAAATTAGCTATTTTATCCATTTGCGAGTTTACTGTATAATTTTACAATCTCCTGCATCCCCCTTACTTTATAAATGGGAACTAATTATGACTTCCCCAACCTTACCGTGATCTACTCCACCAAACTGTTAGAATCTCAGATCACAGGTTTCAGCTCCTCTCCTCTCCTTCAGCAATTCTATATGTATCCCATCCTCACCAGGAGTTTCCGCTCTTCATTTTTCCTAACGCCTCCACAAATCCTCCTCCGTTATTGCCCTTCCTCCTCCACTTTCTCTTCGTTCTCTGCTCTCTCTCTCTCCTTCCTCTCCGGCTGCATTTAAAATTAAAAAACTGTCCAGTATCTATCACCTTAACGTTTTTTTCCATCCAAATTCTGTCCCTTTCACCATTTTTCTTCTTTGATATTACATACCTCCTCTTTCGCTCCTCTATACGTTCTTGCCAATCTAAAAATTTTCTTCTTGCCTTCCTTTATCATCCATCAGCTCCTTTGCCAGCTTCTCTAGGCCACCTCCTCCTTTGCCCTCCTCTTCACCCTCTCTCACTTATTTCTTGCTCCAAAACGGTCTGATGTATCACTTCTGTTTTTTAAGCCATCTTCTCAATGCTCATCTTTTGTCTCAAGCATTCTTAAACCTGTTCATTCACAAGGGTGTATGCTTCTTCTCACTCTCCATCCATTTAATGCTATGTTTCCTAGTGTTTCCTTCACAACACTCTATGTTGTTTCCATTGTTTCACACCTGTTTTACTCCAGTATTGTTTCGTTTACTTTACAACATAATCAATCTCTTTTGATCTTTCAGTCGAGTCTACTTTATGTACTCCACTCTCTTTAACTTGTATTTCTTTCCGCTGTATCTTTAGATCACTATAACAGCCTATGATCTACTCATTGACCCACCGGGATCACTTTTACTCTTCAACTAATTCTTTATCCGGAATACAAAGTAAATTATTATCGATTTTGATCAAACATCCTGTCGTATTTTCACCTATAATCTCGTATATCTATGTGAAATCTTTTTTCTGATTAAAACCATTCATTATTCAGATTTCTCCTCATGAAATCTATATCGTTTCCCCCTCTGTGTTTCTAATTCTCCCAAACGGTCAACATTCTTTCTGTTCATATCTCTCCTCCACTCTTGCATTTGAGATCATCCATTAGTATATTCTCTCACATCCTTCTTCCCACCTCCACCTTTTTCAACGTTTCATGAATAATCTCTTCTCTCTTCTGAGGATGCCCTGTCGGTGCATTACTTTATATACATGATATTCCTTCCTTTTTATCTTAGTGTACTTTGATTACTCTCGTTCACAGCTTTTCCATCCTCCAAACTGTGTGATTACATGGTCAATATAACTCTACTACCATGCTTCTCACCCCTCTCCACTCTTTTATACATCAGCACAAATCCACCACCCAGCTCTCTTCCCTCCTCCTCTCCTCTCCTCTCATTCTGCCATCCATCAATTCTCCTCACTTCTTTCATCATGTACTATTTCTCCTTTCCGCTGTGTTTAGCAATATCAAAGTTCCAAATTCAACTTACATTTGTATTAAGTAATTTTTTATTCAAAACGTTTCCCGTGGTCCTATATCTAAAGGTCTGATCGATTCCGAGGCTGGTCTTGATGTGTTTACAATGCATTTCATTTCAGGCAGCAGCTTGCTAGGCCAGTCCTGTCCTAGCCAGAGCTCCGTTAGTCGAATCCATGGTCACGGCATGGACGTGGAGTTGGCCTTTGCACCCATATAGTATTATATATATATATATATATATATATATATATATTATATTATATATATATAACTATATATTTATATTATATATATATATAATTATATATAAATATATATATGTTGTGTGTGTGTGTGTGTGTGGTGCCTGCGCGCGTGCGTTGCGTGTTTGTGTGAGTGTGTGTAGTGTGTGTACAAAAAAAAAAATAATAAATAAAATGAATAGCTTGAGAGTAACTCAACTCTCCCACCTTGCACGCTCAGTCTACCTAATCAACTCACCCGCAGCTGTCCCAATTAAATAATCTATTTTTAGCTTTTGTTTAAAGATATTATTCCTATATTACACTTAAATTTACTTTATTAAACCTCTCTTTCTTTATTCTATAATGTCTGAGGGCAAGATCTCGCTTTAATTATTCACTTTATTTTTCCGTAGTATCTAGTTTTCTTAATGTCAATCGTTAATGCTCTCTGAACCTTTATTTACACTGAAACAAATACACAAATAACTTTTTAGACAAAATCCTTAAAAAAATAACAACAAAGAAATAAACCCCCCCCCCCAAAAAAAATAATAGCACAAAATAAAAATACACTATAAAAAACAAAACAAAAATCAATTCCAGAAAAAAAGCAGATCAAGCACAAGCAACAAGAAAAAACAAAATACAATCATTCTTATATCTTTCTTCCTCTTTTCCTCTTTCCACATATTCTTCTATATGCCTTTCACATCCATTTAAATCTTAGTAAAGATATCAGCCTGCTGGTGCTTAGTGTCAACCCATTCAACAGCCGTAATCTTCTTTTCTTCTAAGTTTTAACATACACTTAATCCAAGCCACATCTATTCTTAAATCTTTACTCAACACTTTCGTTTCCGAATATATAGCATTCTTCCGAGTCTTACTGTCCGAATACATTCTTAAAGGTAAAATCTCATCACCAACAGCTCTCTCCACATCCTAAAAGATAATCCCGTTCAACACCTCTTAAAGCCCTATAACATCTATGGTAGACCTAGCTACCCTTTTCATACATCTAGATTTACAGACAATCGACCATTTTTTTTTTTACAGATGTCAGCACTATGCATGGGCAGAGCCCTATTCAAAGAGGAGGCGTTAAATTCATCAATAAGTGTCCCCCATTAACCAGATTTCGCAGATAAGCACAGACGCAGGATTTAAAGTGACGGAGATTAAATTCAGAAGGAAACACAGAAGATGGAAGAGAATTACGCAGAGCATAAGTGGCTAGAAAGAGAAAGCACCTGAGTGAACAGAGCCGGAGTTATTAAAGGCAACACAAATACGATGTTCTAGACAACAACACCCTAGTGCTACGACGGGCGTCCGCATAGGTGGTGGACGCGAGTGGCACAGTTTCCTGAGCACTTGCCTGCGGTAAACCTATGGTAAAGATGATAAAGCTCAAACATCGCGCATCAAAGATAGAGGTCAATGTGATTGAAAGTACAGAACAGTAATAAACAATGACCTTTATTGTGACCTTTCAAAGAAAGAACATAACATATATCAGAGGTAATCCCATATAGGTCTTATGAGAGTATTGCTTAGTTGGAGTACTGAGAGAAAAAGAAGTCTGCAGTCTAAACAGAACTCCCAGTTTTCTTTTGCGGCCGCCCTAGCAACCGTTTGTGATTTGAGGTTTCCAAGACTTTTTTTATGTTAAGGCCAAGGATGTTTATTTTGTCAACAGGAGAGACGAGAGAACCATCGAAAGAGATTAGGAAAATAAGGTGTCTTAGAGAGGGAGATTTGTAGAAGTTGGGTTTTTAAAATTGAATTTAACATGGTAGAGACGACCCCACCCGGAAATTCTATCCAGATCACTGTGATCAGAATCGAGAATATATATAAAAAAATCGGACGAGTGGCAATTTTAGAAGTCGAAAGAGGCAAAGTGAAACGGTGAAGAATGAAGGGTTTGAGTCATCGGCATAGACAGAATAGAGTTAGATGTGCAGGTGAGAAGATCGTTAATGAAAAGTAGGAATAGAGTAGGAGATAAGGCAGAACC
>JABUQX010103397.1:0-2500 GCA_015478945.1 Trachelipus rathkii
AAGAGATAATGTATCCTTGATAAAAGTCTCACGAACTACGCGTACTAATAAGTAACCCTTATCTTAGGTCAATCGGCTTTTCTTTCATGCTTATACAGTTTTCTAATAATCATTTATCTATCAAGTCGCCTCCATTTTAGTTTGCCCCTTTCGCCCTTGTTATACCTATACCTTACACATTCGACATTAAAACTATTATGTTGCTAAGGTGACAACGATTTACGGAACTATTGTATAAAAACTAAACTTTTAATTTACGAAAATGGTATTAAGAAATTTTTTTGTAGTTTTTTATCGCTATCACTTACATTTTAAAATTTATATGTTTGAATAAAAATAAAAATTTAATTGCTCCGTAGGAAAAAAGTGGCCTAAATTTGCGACTTTTTTTGTAGGGATACTTTATGTTTTTTCTTACCGATAAATTATATATCGATATTGAAAATTATTTTTCGATATCTTCTTTTTTTTTTAACGATTATCAACGATTAAATTTAATATATCAAACGTAGTTAATTTAAAAAAAAAGTTTTACGTACGATAGAATAAAAAATAAAACATTAAATGATGCTCCGGAAAAAAGTATGGTAATTGTTTAGTATTACTGACTTGAGTTCACGTACTTAGTATATTAAAATTATAAACATTTCATTTACAAAAATGGTTTTAAAAAATTATTTGAAGTTTTTTTTACGCATTTGAGTTTATTTTGGGTTAATAATTTCACTAAAAATATTAATATTAAAGCTCTGAAAATCATAACAATTCGGTTTTTTTCCGTTCGTGTAGGGATGAGGAATCACTGTTGAAATGCGTTTCAGAATATCGATACATGGATATCGATATTTTTTTATAATTGATTTTTTTCACACTAATTTCGAGGAATCGATATTATAGACAGTGTACCAGTAATATCAAAAGAAAATAAAAAAATGGTGAGGAGCGGAGAGAGTGCTGTGAGAGGTATACAGGAGAGTGAGAAGTACAAACTAATATCACAAATAGCGAAATATATATCATATACTATATATATTAAAATATATAGTATATATATATAATATAATATATATAATATATATATATATATATATATATATATATATATATATATATATATATATATTATAATATCCACGGCCCATTAGGGGGCTCGAGCCGACGGGGAACAGATGGGGGGACGTTTTTCATACCCCGTAGGGGAGGGGCGGAGGAATCCCCGCGACCCAAATACCAAAGAGCGGGGTTCCAGAGACCCCTCCCTGAGGGGGGAAATAGTCCCTACCCCTTTTCGTTTCCCCGGAAGGCCGAGAGACCCCGACTCCATGCCATCCGAGGCTACCTTTGGGGTACCTATTTTAGTTAAAAAAAAAATTAAACTATGGGTACCCAAAGGGTACCTTTGCGGTACCCATTAGTTTTTTTTTAAAAATTTTTTTTTTTAACTAATGGTACCCCAGAGTAACCGCCCCGATAAGCAGAGTCGGGTGTTCTCGGCCTTCCGGGGAAGCGAAAGGGTAGGACTATTTCCCATCCTCAAACCCCCTAAAGAGGAAATAAAAATTAACACTTTTCTCCCAGAGCATAAAAAAAAAAAAAATATTTGCAACTCTTGCTCTCGTACCTACTACTACTGCCACGAAATGAAAGGTTCAGAAAAAACGCTGGCCAACCAAGATTATACTAAAAATATTTAAGGTGTTATTAATAAATATTAGAAAATAAAATAAATTAAGTTCCAAAGAATTGCTTGCTGAAATCAAAAGTTATTTATTTTCCTGTAGAGCTGTTATATTTTTTAAGTTACATGCATGATGCTTTCGGGATGGCTGGCATATAAATATATACTATATATATAATATATAATTATATATATATATAATATATAATATATATATATATAATATTATATTATATATTATATATATATATATATATATATTATATATGATAATATAGACCTGTTATGTTTACGACTACGTCAGCAGTTTTTGATATTTTTGGGGGGGGGTCGTTTTTTCATATATTTAGTATATGATCCTACAATCTATTTTAAGTGGTGGACGAACATAATTAATTTTTTACAAGACTTTTCCATGATTCGATCAGTTTTTAATTTTTTTTTTTTAACTAAAGGAATAACCAAAGGTAAACCGCAAAGATGGCAGGATCGGGGTCTCTCGGCCTTCCGGGGAAACGACGGGGTAGGACTAATTTCCCCCCCCTCCGGGGAGGGTCCTCTGAACCCCCGCTCTTTGGTATTTGGGTGTCCGCGGGGGTTCCTCAGCCCCCTACATTGCCGTGACCGCCCCTCCCCTAACGGGTATGGAAAACGTCCCCCCTCTGTCCCCGTCGGGGTCCGAGCCCCCTAATATTTTTTATTTTATTTTTTTTACACTTTTGTAAATAAGCTTTATATGCTGAATTCAAAATATGTAATTGGTTTTTCCCTAAGTTTTTCAAATACTTTTGAGATATTTCCTTTTTTTACATTTTTGGTAAT